>PVKM010013411.1:6801-30402 GCA_004027735.1 Carollia perspicillata
AACGTAGACACACACCACAGTGTGGTAATAGCCAGCGGGAAGGGGGGGTAGGTGGCGGCGGGCAACTTGGGGGGGAATGGGGAAAGAAATAGACTTTGCTTGGGGCAATGGGTGCACGATGCAGTGTGAAGATGATATTTTATTGAGTTATACACTTGCAACCTATATGGTTTTGTGAACCAAAGTCACCCCAACAAATTCAATTTAAAAAAGTAAAATTTAGACCGTTTTCTACCTGCCGAACTCAAGCAGACTGGTTCCTATCTAGGCCATCAGATCATTTCAGCCCAAAGTCTAGACAAAGAAAACTGTTAGAAATCTGATACAAGTACCTGATAGAAATTTGAGGTGGATCAGAAGAAAGTAAGGGCCAGGACCCAGGGTTTTATGCTAGCATAACCATGCCACTGTCCAGGACACTCACAAGCAGAAACCTGTGCTTTACGCCTGAGTACCACAAGACTGGTCTGCCTAGGACGCAATGTCTAGGATCCACTGAGACTCCTACATAGAACTCTAAGACTCAAACATGTTCACCTCTAGGATTTGCCTATGAGCAGCAAAACTTTGAAGGATTTCAATGGCCCAAAGAGCATCAGGAAAGCCATCAATATTTCACTGCCCAAAACAGGGTTTCCAAAAAGAATGTTTCTTTTTGTTCACCGACTCCTTTGCCCAATGTCATTTGGAGACTTATTCTATGCACATGTTTGTAGATGGAGATATAGACACACGTGTGGTCCCTCACACATGGTATTTTCCACTTGCTTCCAGCACCAGCCTTACTCTTCTGTTTTTCTATTGTTTCTATAGTCTGCTTTCTGACTATGGAGAGATAGAGCACTTTGCATCTTACAGCACATTAAGGATAAAGATGAAAGAATTAATATGTTTCAATAGAAGTCATACTTCAATCTGCACACGTTCATCCAAATGTCCAAAGAGAAGAAAACATTCTGGATATGCAACTAGTGTCATCTTTCAGCATAAGGTACAATTCTTCCTACTGCTCTGGGCCTGCCTTCAACAGGAATGAATATTATGCCAACCTCTCAAACTTTTTCTTTCGTCAAAACTTACCTGTTCTTTGTTCCATCTCTCTGACTCCAACAAATCTAATAATTAAATAGCCCTAAGATATTAGTAGCTAAAAATGATTTTATATTTATTAATTTGAAAATCTTCTTTCTCAATTTTAATAGAAGATCTAATGCCTTAATGAGGTGAGTAATATAGATGTTTGAGTGCTTGCAAAAGATATTTAGGTGCAAAGGCCTTAAATAACTTTACAACTTACTCAAAAACTCCTACTAGAACAGTTTTATAAATATCATTGATCATCTTAAAGAACTATCTTTTGGTTTCATTGATTTTTTCTACTGTGTTTGTTTGTTTTTTATTTTATTGATATCTGCTCTGTTCTTTAAATATAGGTGTCCTCCTCACCTACATAAAAGTGAGGCCTCACATTTGAAATTCTCTTATTGTCTTAAATTGTCCTGCTCTCCAATTTTAGGCTACAGTCTGATGTGAAATATGAATACAAATATGAATATAAATATTGATAAAATTTTATGGATGAAACAGCACCAAAGTGACTACATTGTTCAGCCTCTCAGTGCCTTTCAATCTCCTTTCCTTACCTTTTCCTCTAACGAACCAGGGAGCTTTCAAATACATCCATGAAAGACAACAGACTATCTTACCTCTTTTCCCAGAGGTTATGCAAAAAGAATGTTATTGTGCACAATTAAGAAAATGGGTTTCTGCACATTCTTTCCTGAGCCTGTGTTACTGACAGTGAAATCTACAGTGGAAGTGGAGGTAACATGGAATAACTATGGTCTTACCTCACCCCTTGGACAGTTACCAGGATTTCAAATTACACCAAAGCCTTTTCAGCATTAAGTCATCCTCATTTCAAATTTAGCTGCAGTTCTCTTTCCATTACAATTGAATGAATGAAAAAAATTGACACTTCAGGCTATCTCTCAGCAGCTTTTTAAAAACAAACACTAATTACGTGTGTATTATGTGTCAGGTACTGACCAACAATATGCATTATTTCCTCCATGTTTACAACTTTGGTAGGGGGGAGGTTGAGTCATCAGAACCCACTTTTCATTGTCAAGGCCATTTGTGATCTCAGTAATTGAAAAGAAAGAGACCAATGTACCTGGAAATAACTAGAAAGGCTTTATTTCCTTTGAATAGCCAAAGAACCACCAGGGAGGCTGTAATGCCTTAGGTTTTAATAAGACTTAGGGACCACAAAACCTCTTTTGATAACAGCATTACAGAGGACTTTTGTTCTAATTGTAATTACTGATATAGCTGAATTCCTTTTGCGTTTCCTATTTATCATGTCTCTTCCTTCCCTTCATTTGGCATAATGATCAAGTTTTCTGTCTGCCTTTGGTGAGCTGCATCTTAACAATGACGAGTCTAGATGGGGATTTATTTTTATTCATCATACTCATCAGTGCGAAGTTTCACGTCAGCCTCCAATTCTAGAAAACAATCATTTTCTGTTTGCCCCATCGCTCTATTCTGTCTTTGGGTAACGACTATCAGACTCAGGTTGGAGCTTCTTACTCTGTCCTCCATGACTCTCAATCGTCCGAAACACAGCAGTGCATTCTGCATAATGTCCTCCAATATATGTTTCAAGTCATCAATTTTACAGTTGTATCTCATCCATATTTAGGTTTCTCTTTTTCAATGACTATTAACACTTAGCATTCTACATGTTCTTATGTACAAATCTTATTTGTCAAAGTGTCCTTGTCTATCATTGTGACTTCAATTTCTTAATGTCCTAGGTATTTTAAAAGTCCTGAAGTCTCTTTCAGATTATTTTTTCAAATCCTTGGGACGTTAATGTTCTTGTTTGTTTTCAAGTTGGCTGTGTCTGAGAGAATCCCTTGTTCTCAGGTTTACAGAAATGTCCCAACACAATGGTTTTACCTATGCTTCTGTCAGTGGCCCCAGGAAGTTCACTGATCCAGGACCCCTTACAGGTTAATTTCACAGCTTGAAATTCCTGAAATGTGAGGTCACTATAAATTCACACTTCACATCATCCTATGGGATTTCAATTCTCAGGGCACACTGTTATTTTTAAAAAATATTTTTAAACATGTTATTTATTTACATTTAGAGAGAAAGGAAAGGAGGGAGAAAGAGATGGAGAGGAACATCAATGTGTGAGAGAAACATCAATAGGTTGCTTCTTGCGTACTGGCCCACAATCCAGGCATGTACTCTGACCAGGAAAGAAACTGGCAACCTTCACGTTTCTAGCCAGGTGCTCGATCCACTGAGCCACACCAGCTAGAGTGGCACATTTATATTTTTAATTCATAATCTTAAGTGAGAGCAAAATTTTGATTCCCTAGTATATTGTTTTTATATTTTATATTACATTACAAAGTTTTCATATTGGTATTTTATATTACGTTTATATCCTATCTAGAAAGTGGCACCAGCTCTAAGATTACTGAAGGCTTATCCAGCTCATTGCCCTGGGTGGACTTAAAGACATATCGTCTATGCCCACAATGTCATTAAAACCTCTGATTTGGATCTTTAAAGTCAATTTCTATGTTCAGTACTCCCATGGATCATGGCACCTATCTCAGCTATGGTCCTAGTAATTAATTCTCATGTCTTCTTAATTACCTGGGCTATTTTTTTCTGTTTGAACTTAGAATGTATAGAAAAAATTATGGTTAATATATTTTATTTACTATTACTATGTCTTTGGAGTGAGAGGGGAATCAGTGTAGTCAAAGTATGCAGTGTTTTAAATTCTTATTTTTCCTTTTTCCAAATTATAGTTTATTGATTATGCTATTACAGTTGTCCTATTTTCCCCCTTTTGTGCCCCTTCACCCAGCACCCCTCACTCCCTCAAGCAATTGCCCCACTATTGTTCATGTCCATGGGTCACAGGTATAAGTTCTTTGGCTACTCCATTCCTATACTGTACTTTACATCCCCTTTGCTATTCAGTCCCTACCAATCTGTACTTCCTAATCCCCTCACCTCTTCACCCATTCCCCTGTAGCCTCTCCCATCTGGCGACCATCAAAATGCCCTCCATTTCCATGATTCAGTCTCTGTTCTTCTTGTTTACTTAGTTTGTTTTTTAGATTTAATTGTTCATAGACATGTATTTATTGACATTTTATTGTTCATAGTTTTGATCTTCTTTTCGCTAATTAAGTTCCTTTACCATACTATATACCATATTTTACCATGTATACTGAACACTTTTTTGCTCAAATTTTTGAGGGAAAAATAAGGATGTGAATTATACATGGGTATAATGATTACATACCATAGATGTAATAATGGGAATAACAATCCTATGTATAATATGCACAAAAACATGGGTGTGCATTATACATTGGAGAACATTATACATGACAAAATACAGTAATAATGGTTTGGTGATGATATACTTCTTTAGCTTTTTCCTGTCTGGGAAGCTCTTTATCTGCCCTTCAATTCTAAATGATATCTTGCTGGGTAGAGCAATCCTGGCTGTAGGTCTCTGCTTTTCATCACTTTGAATATTTCTTGCCAATCTCTTTTAGCCTGCAAAGTTTCTTTTGAGAAATCAGTTGACAGTTTTATGAAAATTCCCCTGTGTGTAACTAACTGCCTTTTTCTGGCTGCTTTTAAGATTTTCTCTTCATCTTTAACCTTTGGCATTTTAATTCTGATGTGTCTCGGAGTGGGAGTCTTTGCATCCATCTTGTTTGAGACTCACTGTTCTTCCTGGATTTGCATGCCTATTTCCTTCACCAAATTAGGGAGGTTTTCTTTCATTATTTTTTCAAATAGATTTCCAATTTATTGCTCTTTCTCTTCTCCTTCTGGAACCTTTATGGTGCAAATGTTGCACCTATGGAAGTTGTCCCAGTGGCTGCTTATGCTATACTCATTTTTTTTAATTCTTTTTTCTTGCTGTTGTTCTGATTGGTTGTTTTTTTCTTCCTTATATTCCAAATCATTGATTTGATTCTTGGCTTCATCCACTCTATTATTGTTTCCCTGTAAATTGTTCTTTATTTCACTTAGTGTATACTTCATTTCTGACCGTTTTTTTTTTTAATGTTCTTGAGGTCCTCGCTAAGTTACTTGAGCATCCTTATAACCAGTGATTTGAATTCTGCACCCAATAGATTGCTTATCTCCATTTTGTTCCATTCTTTTTCTGGAGTTTTGATCTGATCCTTCATTTGGGCCATGTGTCTCTGTCTCATTTTGGCAGCCTTCCTGTGTTTGTTTCTATGTATTCAGTAGAGCTGCTTTGACTCCCTGTCTTGGTAATATGGCCTAATATAGTAGGTGTCCTGTAGAGTCCAATGGCACAGCCTCCCCTATCACCCAAGCTGGATAGTTGAGGTATACCTTTCTTGTGGGCTGAGTATAACCTCCTCTTGTAGTTGAGACTTGGTTGCTGCTGGCAGGTCAATGGAAGGAATTTACCCAGGCCAGTCAACTGCAAGGACTGGCTGTGACCACTGGCCACAAACCTCTGCCCTCCATGGAGGATCAGCTGTGTAGGGGCAGTGGTGGTGCTCCCATGTGGTCTGTAGCTATTCACCAGGTCTACTGGCCCTGGATTTCCCTGGGTGGTACAGGCCAAGGTCATCCCCCACCTGTGTTCTGCCCGAGGCCACCCTGCCTAAGCTATAAAGCAATGTGAGATGGCTATTAGTTGCGCTGGGTTTGGAGATTCCCAGGCAAATTCAAGTTGTCATTCTAGGCTGGTTACTACTAGTGCCATGCCTGGGTCATGTAGCAAGTGGTATGGGGGCTGGGAGCTCACAGAGGCTGGCTGTTGTTTGTTTGAAAGGATTTGGGAAGTTATGAAGCATGAGCCAAAACCAGCCACTCATATGGAAAAGCCACTGTTAAAAGCTGTAAGTTGGTGAAACAGAGCCTCAGGGAATCTCCAGAGAGGGGCAAACAGGGTCAGCCAGCGGGGTGGAGTCTCAGCTATGTCACCACCCTGCCAGCTCTGTGGCTCGATGGGGGTGGGCTCAGAAACAGGAAAATGGCCTCAGCCCACCTTTCTGTCTGGGAGAAAGCTGTCCCCCAGCTCTTGCCTTGACTCTAGACACTTCAGTTCCTCCCTGTATGCCACTGGTGCTTTTCAAGCTGCTCCCTCAGTGCTAGAGCTCAGAGGGAGTGAATCTCAGTAAGTTTGTGGGTTCTTTAAGAGGAACTTCTTGGGACTCCAGAAGTTTCTTCTACCTATACAATGCCCACTGGTTTTTGCCAAAAGTTATGGGGACTTATTCTCCTGGCACTGTAACCCTAGGCTTGGGCACCTATTGTGGGGCTGTGACTCCTCACTCCCGAGCTATCCCTCCTGAATTTTTATCCACCAAACATGGATGGGGGACCAACCCATTCTGTGTCTCCATCTCTTTAACCAGTCTGAATGGATGATGTTTCTTTAATCTCATAATTGTCAGGCTTCTATTTAGCTCAATTTCTGACAGTTCTGAGTGATGGTCATTCTATAATTTAGTTGTAATTTTGATGTGGTTGTGTGAGGGAGTAAGCTGTGTTTACCTATGCTGCCATCTTGACCTTGTAAATTCTTATTGCTTAACATAGTCACATAGTTTTCTGATTTACCTTTCACCCTCAAATTAATTTTGTGATTATCCAAAACAGTAACTATAGATTACTTTTGTCTTTTTTTTTAACCATTGACTGGTACATTTAAGATTTTATTTATTTGTTTGTTTGTTTGTTTATTTAAATTTATTTATAGACAAAGGGGAAGAGAAGGCGACAAATATAGATGTGTAAGAAAAATCAGTTGATTGTCTCTCACCCTCCCCCCAAATGAGGACTGGCCCACAAAACACAGGCATGTGCCCTAACCAGGAATCAAATATGTGATCTTTTGCTTTGTGGGATGATGCTCAACCAATTGAGAAATGTTGGTTAGGCCTGCTATTGTCTTTTTAATGGCTGTATAACATCCCAATGTAATAATATAAGATAATTCGTATAACCACACATGGACTATTTCCATCAACTTTTTAAAACAAAACAGTGCTTTTACTGAACTACATGTGGAAAAGATAAAACACATTTGTGCATATGTCTCTATCTCTTTTTCTTTTACACATTGAATTTTTTTCATGAATTAAACTATCTTTTAAAAATAGCAAGCATATTTTATATCTTTAAATATTTTTCACTAACTACTATGACAATATATTAGTACTTTTAAGTATACATAAACATTTAAGCATATCATATTTAGACATTTGAGTTGTCCCAAACTATTCACTAATAAAATATCATGATATGCATTCTCACATGTAAATATTTTATATCTTTTATTATTGCTAATTTAGAATCACTATAAATAAGTTCAAAGGTATATTTTTATGACTTTTGATACATATTATAAAACTGCCTTCTAAAATTGTATTGCAAATTGCCTAAAATCTTTCTTTTCGATATTTTCAGGTTTTAAAGTTTTTGCAAATATGGTGGGCAAAATGTTGGCATTTCATTGTTTTAATTTACTTTTTTTTTAGTGAAGCCAGGTAATTATTCATATGTTTTCTTTTAGTTCTTCTATAAGTTGTCCACTTATCCTTTTTCCAATTTTTTTGTTGGAATAACTTTCTTTGTCATACTCATCATTTTGGTTGTCTATAATATACCACATTTTCTGGAAGGTTACGTAGGTGTTTCATTATGAACACTTGTATGCCTTAGAATATCTTCCTATTTTTTATTATTCCTAATTGACAACTGACTTGGCATAGAATTCTTACAACTAATAGTAAAGCAGGAGAAGTTCATCCAGAACTTCCCACTTGTCAGGCAATGGTGCGTTCCCTGAATTCCCTCACAGTACACCCATGGCAATTATAATCAATCTTCAAGTCTTAAACTGCCAGGCTGATTAATGTAATTTTCAGTTTAATCACCACTCAGCCTGTGTGACTATGGATAAAACCTACAGTATGGGAGCCCCAAGCAGAGGAGTATCTCTGAGCAGTTTTGCTTCCATGATTGTTACCAAGCACAACTGTTGGGCTGGTACTCGAATTTTTCCCTGGACCACCATGGTGCCACTTCCCCACCTTCACTCACATGGTGCTTTGTCTACTTATGTCATGGTGTCCTCAGGCACAAGGACTTTCTGTGGGCCATCACCATGGAAACAAGGATTCTCCACATGGGTGCTATGGAATACAACTTATCCAAAGTGGTAGGTGAGATTTCACACCTTACACTCTTTGATGTCAGCTTGTCCCCATGTCAGCAGGTATTAATGAGACTGTGCTGTGAACTTTTTGCCTCCTGGCTCACCCTAACATTGTACTGCTTCTCTAGATGCTGAGAGATCTCTTTAACATCTAATGATTCTTATTTTTACGCTATCTCACACAAAAAAATCCTAGGAATTTTTTTGGCATAGGAATGACATGATTTTAGTTCTTCTTCACTCCTTTGGCCATTTTCTTGGGGATCTGAGAGGATGGAGTAGAAGTCAAATAACTGTAAATTTTATCATCTCACCAAGAAGGTCGCTCTTTGATATTTGGAAGAGAAGCAATGTGGTCACTACTGTGTTTTACAGACTTCGATATGTATGAAAATTATTGGAGTAACTGTATACAAGGGAGACAGCAACCTCATACCTCCAGAGATTCAGATTCAATAACTCTGAGATATGCTAAATAGTCTATATTGCTAATAAGCAACACCTCTCCCAGGTGATTCTGATAATACATCCCACTACACAACCAAAACTCCTAATGTAAAAAAACAAAGAAAACCTAAATCAGTGTTTCTCTATGTTCTCTATGTGTGGCCCAAGACTGGTGATAGAGCTCATAAATCAGAACTTGTTTAGAAAGCAAAATTTTGAGCCTCAACCTGGACCTACTCTGAATAAGAAACTCTGGGGGTGGTGCCCAGCAATCTCTAATTTAACTAGCCCTGTAGAAATTTCTGATACATCCTCCAATTTGAGAGCTGCTGAACTGGGGGATGACTCAGAAATCCCACATTCTAATCTGAGCTCCCTCACCAGCCAGCTCAGTGACCAGAGGAATGTTATTCAGTCCCTCACGACTTTAACTTCTCTATTTATGATATAAGGATGAGAGGCTCTATTTCCAAGTGTTTTAAAGGCTTAATCTCAAACTATTTATAGTACATTCCACACTATATTGTATCTTTTCATAAAATAAATTGCATTTGGTTGAGCCTTGAATACCTTTGTTTGTATTTCATAGGGATGCCCCAGGATCCAACAGTAAATATTTCTACGGAGCTAATCAGTCAAACTGAGAACAATTCAAAACGTATGAATAAATGTTACCAATAATCCTGAGTGTGGATCACCTATAAATCCTCCAAGTCATCCATTGGTAAATAGTTTTTTCTTTTTGTTTTTAAATATAAAAAGGCTGAGCTCTATGGGCATGTGGTTCACCCAGCTCATTTTCTTCATCTGGCTCATTTGATCTTAATTACTAGGGCTAGTTCTTGAATTGCAGCAGCTTGCTTTAAGGAGCATATGGCAGAAGGTGCTAAGCACAGGCAGCAGACAATGTGTTACTAAAAGGAGAAGAAATTTTCCTTTACATAAGAAGCCATATGCAGCCCAAATTTATCCATACTGTATTACTGAAATGTGTATTTTAAAACTTAATCTATGATGTTTCACAGGTATTGGTTTCATCTTTTGCCTATTTAATACATGACCTGTAAAAAACAAAACAAAACAAAACAAAAACAGGCAAAGGCTTCAAGAGTCTATTTCAAAATATGCCCAGACTGTTCCTTTCAGTAATATTAGGGGCCACCATCCATTGACTCCTCTTGGAAGATTTCACTGAAAGCTTAACATCCTTTTAGGGTGTCCTTCTCCCCTCAGCATCCTCAGTGTTCTCATCTCCAAAGGTCTTGATGTCAAGGTGCTCTTCCCTTGAAAGCAACACAACAGTGAAAGTTGCTACACTCCTGCTTTACAAGACAGGAAAGCACAGTCTGCCCTTTCTCTCTGTCCTGCCTCCTTTGTCTCTCTCCTTGAGATATAGTGGGTCTCTGGAGCTTCTCCTTCTACAGCTTAGAGAACACCTGGGAAGCATCACAGCCATGAAATGTGGCACAGTGCCAGCCGTCTGGATGTGGCCTTTTGCAAACTGTCTTCATCAACACACTTCTTTGAAATCTTGTCTTAAACTCCACATGCCTTTCCCCTCACCTGGCTTCATTTCCTGTCACCCTTTTTTAGCAACAGGCCTCTGAGAGCACATGTTAGACACTCTCTCTTTACTGAGAGTCTTCTCTTTTACAGAACTGCTCTGTCTCTTCTTCCTTGGAGCTTCAGATTCCCGACTGTGGCACCTCCAAAATCTAATTGCTTGGCACCGCATTTCTGACATCACAGTCTGTTGCCATGGAAAGTGCCACCAATTCGGCATGATGACTTCCCTGCCAGAAGGAGAGGATGCAGTGACAGGGAGACATTTGTTTCAGCATAAATATCTTTGCTATTTAGTAAAGAGGCAAGACACTATACAGAAGACAAGGGACGAAGCAGAAATTCCAATCTATATGATGGTTTGTTTTGGGGGATTCTCTTTGGTAAAAATCGGATACTCAACTTTCTCCACATCTGTGTATGATACAATTTCAGGGTGTTCATTTATTGACTTTTGGGTTCATTAGGAATAATATTTGAGTTCAAAAGCATTTAGAATTTGTGAAGCAGAAGGTCCCTTCAAATGCCACATCTGCTTTTTCATGTTGCTATTGGGTGATTATCTTAGTAGAAAGATGAGCAGCAGCCATTCTAAAAAGAATTGCTCATCTCAGCACAGCCTTCCCAATGAAGCCAGTTTACAGACAATTTAATCTGGCTTCTCCCTCCTGCACTTTCACTAAGACTCCAGCCCCCACCTCTGCTAGGAATAAAGCCTCCTAATACTGCCCAATGCTGAATTCACAGGGTTTATATGGACAGTTTTTGCAAGGGACTTACCAAACCTCTAAATTTGCTCTTATCATATGGATGTAACTAATAAATGAAAAGTTGAGGACATTCAAAGATTATAGAAGTTCTAGTCCACTTTTTACTGTGACCTAAAGGAAACTTGTAATTTGCTACTTAGGATTCTGGATAAAAAAGCAAATTTGAATGAATATGTCTAACTCTTTTCCTACTCCCTTCTCTAAATTCCTATTAAAATGGAATTTTTAAAAAATGAGAATAAAACTGTATTCTTTGCTAATTACTAGATACTCCAATTCCACACCAGGAGCTTGGAGAAATTTCTGCAAATGTAATTGGATCAAAGACTGAGACTATTCTGAGCATCTGTTATTTGCAGGAGAAGCAACAGCTTGTCCAGGAGGCCCTGTGGTGGAACTCCACAGACACCCCTTAGGTTAGACAAGCAAAGATTGCACATGGTTGTGGACCATGGGTCAATTAGGAAGTTCCTCTCAGTCTCACCAAGCCTGGGAAATGCAACAGGCACCTGTGGATACCTAAGAGGAAATCCAAATGATGCTTACTCAAATGTTTAAAATCTCCATTTGAGGATATGCTTATTGATGTTAGAGAGTGGTGAAGAGAGAGGGAGCAAGGGAGAGAAGGAGAGAGGGAGAGACACTGATATTAGAAACATTGATTGGTTGCTTCCCATATGCTCCCCAGTCAGGGAACCAACTCACAACCCAAGGCATGTGTCCTGACTGGGGATCAGGCATGCAGCCTTTTGGCGTATGGGGTGACGCTCCAACCAACTGAGCCACCCAACCAGGACTACTACTTGGTTTTTGGGTAGTCGAGACCCCTACTAGAGAGCTATAGTGGCCCTGAAAGAGGCAAGTGGGTTGGATGAAGACTGTCAGCTACCACATCAAATATAGAAAAGGAAACCTTGAGCAGAGAAATGGAATCTTGGTTACAAACTTCTGTTCTCATTTCCCAATTTTCTCTGCAAGTTACTGGGTATCTGAATTGTAACACACACAAAATGAACCCATAGCTCCTCTCTGTCATGGTCTACCATGTGTGGAGTACTAGAACAAGGACCACAGATTCTAAGAGAAACCATGCTGGCTGGCAGTACTAATCATGGATATGTGTTTCCCCAGTAAGGATTAGAGAAAGAGATCACAGGGTATGTGAAAAGGTACTGATGTTCGAATGCAAGAAACACGCTGAGGAATCCACACAAACGTCTTCTATGAAATCGTTAATACAGGGAGCAGGAGAAAAATGCAGATATTTTCTAATTAACTTTCCCAAGAAAATCCAAGAGAACTTTTCACCTACTGCCAGGCAATGTAGAGGAGTAGTTAAGACTCTAGGCTTGGACAAGGTCAAAGCACAGCTTTGCTCATATGGGCTACTCATGATCATTGTTCAATTACTAAGACTATCTCACCTTAATCTTTCCATTTGCAAAATGGGATGGTATAGAATTTGCCTTATAGTGTTATTGCACATGTTAGATAAAATAAATCACTTACGCACTGGAAAATACATGTGGTACATATTAATTATGCAATAAAACAGTACTAAAAACAAGCAGACAGTCATAAATAATGAGCAATCTAAAATCAGTAAAAACATCAGAAGATTTTCAAAAAATTATTGCTGTATTAAAAAATAAAGAAAAAGGCAAGAAACAACATACTGAATACTAGTAGAGTTGTGAATTAGATACAAAGTGATAAAATTCCTTCCAGAAGTCAGAGTAAAGGAATAAAAACAGATGAGCATATTTAAATAATCACGAAAAAGGTGATATAAACTTAAACCTATCATATAATAACCATTCCAATAAAGATAAATAGCAAATAGAAAAACAAACACTTGTTAAAGAAATTACAAAATAAAAACAATTAATTTCTGATTAAGGTTGTGCAGTGATTTTATACTATATGCACTACCAAAACCAATAGAAAATAAAGAGAAAAACAGTAAATTTTAAAAAATAAGATAAAACCTAAAAGATAATATAGAAATAAAAATCTACAAAATATCTAAATAAACACCAAACGGAGCAGAAATACCAAGTGGTGAATAGGTTCTAGGTTGGAAGCAGGAAGTGGAAGCTGGGAGTTCAGCTTCTGAAGTATAAAGGTAAATAGATATATTCCATTAAAAATAGGGAACATCCATTCTTTAAACCCATTTATATTGCAATGACACTGTTGGAATAATTGGGGATTCAGCAACGAACCAAACAAATCCCTCTTTGTTGGAGCTGAACTTCTACTGAAGAGACAGGGTCATTATAGGAAATCACAGGCTGAGTGCAATTTACCAGCTGCCCAGTGCACATGGGGGACTTTATGGCTAAATAATAGGAAGGAAGAGGAAAAAGACGCTAATGGGTGAGTTCAGTATGTGAATGCAAGACAAAAATAGACAGTGCCTGCTCTGTTAAAGCTGTTGTCTTAACAGAGTGAGGTGTCATCTTAAACTCAATATCCCGTAAGAGAAGCATCATCTTCCAGGATGCAGTACGTCCTCTAGATAAAGGATTTTGGTTTGATTCCATGTCCCCAGTAGTTAGAAAATACAGGTCAAGGAACAAAGGAGTGAAAGGTGTAATAGTCCAGTTTATCATCACTTCCAGACCTATGCAGGAATTTGGACTTCCTCTTCCTGCAAGTGTGGCCTCTGCATCTATAGAGAACCTGATTCTCAAAGGAAGGCCCTGCTTCTCTTAAGGTGACAGCGTGAAATCTCACTGTGTTTTACATTACAACAGCTACCAGGGCACTTTAGACTTTTCACACCAAGATGTAATTGGCAAGAAGGTAAAATTTTATCAGCAATAACTGACTGAAATCATCAGAAAATCCTTGATGAAGTAAAATAAAGAAAAGGGTATGAACACACACACACATCAGTAACAACACTATAAATGGATTAAATTATTCTGTTTTAAGACAGAGTTTCTCAGGATAGATCTAAAAGCGAAACAGTTATCTGTTGTCCTTAGGAGATACACCTAAAAGAAAACTACAGCCAAAAGTTTAAATACATGAAAATTGGTAAGACAGGGCAATTACTGTTAAGTAGTTTAAATCTTCTGAAAAGATATATAACTGAAAAATATCAAAATGCCAAATTAAGTCTTACAAAGACTATTTAAAGTTATAGCATTCTCAACAATGTAAAAAAAAAATCTCTAGGATTAGAAGAAAAACCTATACATAAGCTTTTCAATTTGAAACAATCCAATTAAAAAATGGGCAAAGGACCTGAATAGACACTTCTCAGAGGAGGACATACAGAAGGCCCATAGACATATGAAAAAAAATGCTCAACATCACTTGCAGTCAGAGAGATGCAAATTAGAAGCACAATGAAATACCACCTTATACCTACCAAAATGACTGTCATTAATAAATCAACAAAAAACAACTGCTGGTGAGGATGTAGAGAAAAGCAAAAGCTAGTGCACTGTTGGTGGGAATGCAGACTAATGCAACCACTCTGGAAAGCAAAATGAAGTTTCCTCACAAAATTAAAAATGGGTCTGCCTTTTGAGCCAGTGATTCTACTTCTGGGAATATGCCCTAAGAATCCTGAAGCACCGATTCAGAAGAACTTATGCACCCCTATGTTACAGCAGCATTATTTATAATGGCCAAGATTGGAAACAGCCTAAGTGCTCAGCAGTAGATGAGTAGATAAAAAAGCTGCGGTACATTTACACAGTGGAATACTACTCAACAGTAAGAAAGAAGGAATTCTTACCTTTTGTGATAGCATGGATGTAACTGGAGACTATTATGCTAAGTGAAATAAGGCAGGTGGTAAAAGACAAGTACCATATGGTCTCACTTATAACTGGAATCTAAGGAACAAAGTAAACTAAGAAGCAAAATAGAATCAGAGGCACAGAAACAAGGAACAGACTTATAGCTATAAGAATGGGGAGGGATGTTGGGATTAGTTGAAAGAAGGTAAAGGGATTAGATTAAGAGCATATAAGCATCACTCATGCACCTGAACAAGAGTTTGGGGATTGACTGTAAGAAGAGGAGGCTGGGGGGAGAGGGAAAAAGGGGAAAATTGGGACACCTGTAATAGCATAAATAATAAAGTTTTTAAATATAATTTTTATTGTTCAAGTAGACTTGTCTCTATTTTCCCCCTACCACTTTCCCACACCCTACCCCTTCTCCCACCCTCAATCCTACATCCCCTTCGGCTTTGTCCATGGGTCCTTCGTACACGTTCCTTGATGAGCCTTCTCCTTCTTTCCCCCACTCCCCCCCCCCCTTACTCTCAGTTTGTTCTTTATTTCCATGTTTCTGGCTATATTTTTCTTGATTGTTTGTTTTGTTGATTAGGTTCCACTTATAGGTAAGATAGAATGGTATTTGTCTTTCACCACCTGGCTTATTTCACTCAGCATAATGCTCTCCAGTTCCATCCATGCTGTCACAAAAAGTAGGAGTTCCTTCCTTCTTTCTGCAATGTAGTATTCCATTGTGTAAATGTGCCATAGTTTTCTGATCCACTCATTTACTGATGAGCACTTAGCTTGCTTCCAGCACTTGACTGCTGTAAATTGTGCTGCTATGAACACTTCATACCAATCAGAATGGCCATCAAAAACAATTCAACAAACAGTAATTGCTAGTGAGGTTGTGGAGAAAGGTGTCTAACCTATGCACCTAAATAATACAAATTTAAAAAAATAAAATATGAAAAAAAACCTAGAAATTTCTGTCTTGTTCTCTTCATTCTAAAATGTGATCATAAACAATACATACTTCATAGTTACTCTGAGATGTTAAATGTGTTTATATAATTTGAGAATATAGACTAGTGTCCAGCACATAGTAAGAACTATGAGGGAGTAGTTCCTTAATAACATTACTATTAGAGATCACCATGCCAAGTACAAGGAACTCCACTTCTTCATACAAAACCTAGAGAAGCTCTCACACCTGTGCACCAGGGACTTGTGAATGAATATTCATTGCTGCATTATTCATATTTGTGAGCAATTGGAAACTACTTAAATGTCCATCAACATAAAAATGGATAAATGAATGGTGGTTATATTTACATAGTGGAATGAGACAGTACATTAACATGAATAAAAGAGTTGCAGCTACCTCCATCTAAAAGGCTCAAAAATATAATGTAGGTTGGAAAAAAGTGTGATTCAGAAATACACATGCAATGATTCCATTGTAATTAAAATTGAAAAGGTGCAAAATAATAACACTTTTGAACTCATGTATATATAGTACAGGGATCTATATATAAAAGACAAATAGACACAGAAATGAGAATAATGTTTACATTTATGTTTGAAAGGAAAATGTGGTAGTGGAAGAATGCACAAGAAATTTTAATTATAGCTGTAAAATTCAGTTTGTTATAAATTATTTGTGACATATATGGAAAACTATTATAATTACTGAAACTGAGTGGCAGATATATGGGCATGCTTTATGAAGATTTTATTCTCTCCATGTGTTTTAAATATTTAATAAAAAGAATTTTCTGACTGGAAAAAATACTTGACCATTAAAATTTAAACAGGTCAAGAATTACAAAATTAATGAGAGGAGACAAATACCTAAATATGCCTTTAGGAAATTTTTGAATTTCAAGAATAAAAAATATTAGAACCACCCAGGCAGAAAAAATCTACTTTCCAGGGGGAATATTTTAAGGTATCAGAAACATCTCTGCAACACTAGATGATAAAAGTCATGGGGCAAAGTCTACAGAGTTCTGAAGGGAGACTAATATAGGAATTTTGTGCTCCAATCTGTTGGTGATTATATGGGAAGGCAACAAGGGTATTCTAGCCATTAAAGGACTTGGAAATTATACCAACCATGAACTGTTTCTGAAATACATTTCAGCAGACCAAAAGATCAATCTAAATTAAAAAAATGTGTAAGTCCTGGTATAAAAATTTTTGGTGAGCAATATAACCTGTAAAATGTAGAGTTAAACCCAAATAATAGTGAATGACTTAATATACTGTTAATAAAATTTGACAAATAAATGTATTTTCCAATAATTTAATAATATTATTGATCTAAGCTCACAGTTTGAATAAACCAAAATATTTTAAAAAATGGAAAAAGAGAAATAGGAAATATTTGGAGTTTCTCATATAGCAGGGAAAAAAGAGAAACTTTTATTTGGGATCAGCTGTAATTTTTAATTCAATTTTAATTCTCAGTAGATGAATGACAAAATAAAACCAGGAGTTCTGTTTCCAACTCCAATATGTGAAGATTTTAGAAGTTCATTACTCCCACCCTTACAAGAAAAAGTTGGACAAAATGAAAGTTAATGACTTTTCTTTGACTCATCAGAGAACTGAGTTTGTGGAGCAGACTGATACCTTAAAATCTGGAGAGACAGGTGAATCCAGGATCAGAAGATGTTTCAAAAGATGTAAAATATGCTTAACTGGGATACCAATTCTTACCTGGAGCTGAAGGCAATAGAGTTACAAACTGGTAGGAGCACTTGAATGGTCACTGGGATGTGGATGTCACATTGCTGCAGGTGGAGCTCAACAAGCTTGAGTGTGAGAAGCTCCTGAAAGCTGCAGTCTAAGAAAGGCAACCACGTTTCCTGGGGTCCTCCTGCAGGAACCCCACCAGACAGGGAAGACCTGAGAATGATCCTGCCATGGCCCTGTTAGGGGAAGGGAGCAGTAAACCTTATTAAATATGCCCACAACTTCTCCAAGAGAAAGGCCTGTTCTCCAGGATGAAGGAATTTACTAGAGCCTTGTTCAAGAGCCATGGCGGAGGACATCCCTCTTGTTCCAATTCCTTCTATCCCTTCTGTTTCACCCAGGAGTAAGCAGGAGTGACCGACATGCTATGGGCTGAATTATGCTCCCCCCATTCATATGTTGAAGTGCTAATCCACAGTGCCTCAGAATGTGGCAGCATTTGGAGATAAGGATATTAAAGAGGTAATTAAGTGAAAATGACTTTATTATAGTGGTTCCTAACTCAACATGACTGGAATCCTCATGAGAAGAGGAGATTAGGACGCAGACACACAAAAGGAAGATGCAGGAAAGGCAGCTGTCTGCAAGTCAAGGAGCAAGGTTGCATGAGAAACCAACCCTGAAGACACCGTGATCTCAGATTTCCAGCCCTCAGAATTATAAGAAAATAAATTTCTACTGTTGAAAACCTCCAGTCTGTGGTACTTTATTATGGCAGCCCTAGAAAACTAATATATTACACAAAAAGAAACACTTGCGGACTTCACAGGCCAGAGACATTGGCTCACTAGAAGGTTGAGATTTAAGTGGAAGATCATAGGATAATCCTCTGCTTTCATACCTTACCCTCATACCCACAGGCTCCACTTTAATAATAGCAAGTTACAGCTGAGAGTCATAAGAAAGATTCACTCTGGGGAAGGGTACAGGTATAGCCCAGAGATATTGTGGGTTTGGCTTCAGACCACTGCAACAAAGTGAGTATCTCAATAAAGCAAGGTATCATCTTTTTGTTGGTGGAGGGTCTTGTCTTCAGTTTATAAAAAACGAGGTCTGTGAGGCACAATAAAGCAAGGTGCAATAAATTGAGGTATGCCTCTACTTAGGAATGTCCACAGCTGAGGAGGGGAAAATGACACTAGAGGAATTTAAAATATCTGTTAGATATAGCTACAAAAAACATGGGACTCCTAACTAGGGGAACATAAATCTCACACTAGTGATCTGTTTACTTCAATTCCTGTTACAAAATACATGTTCACCTTTCAATCAAAAATTTAAAAAACATGCCAAAAGGCAATAAAAAACAGTCTAAGGAGAAAAGGCAAGCATCAAAATTGGACTCAGGGCCCTGGCTGGTGTTGCTCAGTGGATTCAGCATGGGCCTGTGAACTAAAAGGTCGCCGGTTAGATTCCCAGTCAGGGCACATGCCTGGGTTGTAGGCCAGGTCCCCAGGAGGGGACACATGAAAAGCAATCACACACTGATATTTCTCTCCCACTCTTTCTCCTTCCCTTCCCCGCTCTCTAAAAGTAAATAAATAAAATATTTTAAAAAAATTGGACTCAGATGTGAAACAAATTTTGCAGTTATCAGTTAGGAAATTAAAAATAACTATCATTAGTATGCTAAGAGCTCTAATGGAAAAAGTAGACAATAGGCAACAACATACAAGTAACAAGCAGAGGGATAGATTTTCTAAGAAAGAATCAAAAGAAAACACTAGGAATGAAAAACACTGTAGTTGAAATGACAGATGCCTTTTAAAGGGTCTCTGGTACATTCAGCAGGCTGAGGAGAGGATTAGCGAGCTTGAAGACAGGGCAATAGAAACTTTCAAACTAAATGCAAAGGGAAATAGAATTAAAAAATGAAATACTAGATGCAAGAACAAGACAGTTTTGAAACATGTAACATGCATAATTGAGATATCAGAAGAAGAAAGATAGAATGGCTCAATGAAAGTATTTGAAGTAATAATAGCTGAGAACTTTCCAAAATTAATTATGGTCATCAAACCTCAGATCCAAAAATATTTAAGAAAAAAACTATAACTAAATATATTATATTCTAAAATCAGGAGACTAAAGTCAATAATAAAAATTTGAAAAAAGCTGGAGGAAAAATATACTTTGCCTATAGAAGACAGAATTAGTGAGCTTGAAGACAGAGCAATAGACACTTCCAAACTATAATTTACTTATGGAGGGACAGGTTTATAGATTTCTTATCAGACACCATGAAAGCACAAAGACAGTGGAATAAATACTAAAGTGTTGAAAGAAAAAAACAAAATTACCAAACTAGAATTCTAGCAAAATCGTCCTTCAAAAGTGAAGGTGAAGTAAAGACTTTCTCAGACATTCAGAAACAAAGAATTCACAACCTGTAGGCTAACCCTGTAAGAAATGAGAAAAGATTTTCTTCATATAAAAGGAAAATGATATACATCAAAAATTTTGTTATACATAAGAGAAACATCAGAGAAGAAATAAAGATAAAATAAACCATTTCACATTTCTTATTACTAACTGATATAAAGTATACAGTAGTCTCCCTTCCTCCTAATAGCCTATGTTCCAAGATCCCCAGTGTAAGCCTGAAACTACAAATAATATCGAACCCAATGTATAGTATAATAAAGTTTAATTTATATGTTAGGCACAGTAGAGATGAACAACAATAACTAACAATAAAATAAGACAGTTAGGACAATGTACTGTAAGAAAAGTTATGTGAATACATTCTATCTCTCAAAACATCTTATTGTACTGTACTTACCCTTTTTCTTGTGATGATGTGAGATAATACAAGGCCTACATGATGAGATAGAGTGAAGTGAAGTGGAGATGGAGTGAAGTGAAGGACGTAGGTGTTATGATGTAATGTTAGGCTACTCTGAGTGTGACTTGAACACCAGCTCTGCTATACAGCAACAATGGATCTGAGCACAAGGTGGCTACTAAGTGACTAATGGGCAAAGAGCCTATACAGAGTAGATTTCTGGACAGAGATGGTGCATGTCCCAGGCAGGATGAAGCAAGACAGCATGAGATTTCATCACACTAAGAATGGTGTGCAATTTAAAATTTACAAGTTGTTTATTTCTGAAATTTTCCATTTATTATTTTGAGATTGCTGATAACGACAGGTAACTGAATCTGAAGACAGCAAAACCGATAAGGGCAGACTACTGTAACTGTATAAAGTAATAATAGTAATGATGCTTTTGGTTATTATATCATCTTGCTAAGTGAAATGAATGACAGAAATGTCACAAGAAACAGAAGAGAGGGATTAAGACTGCTCTATTCTAAGACACCTGCACTACTACTCTTGAAGCAGAACAGTGTCATTTGAAAGTGATCTTATATTAGATAAAGTTAAATATTTTAGACTCTACCTGGCTGGTGTAGCTCAGCAGATTGAATGTGGGCTGCAAACCAAAAGGTCGCCTGCTCGATTCCCAGTCAGGGCACATGCCTGGGTTGTGAGCCAGGTCCCCAGTGGGGGCCACATGAGAGGCAACCACAATTGATGTTTCTCTCCCTCTCTTTCTCCCTCCCTTCCCCTCTCTCTAAAATTAAATAAATAAAATCTTAAAAATATGTATATATATTGAACTCTAGACAAACTATTAAAACACTTTAATGTGACTAATATGCTCAAAGAAGAGATAAAATAATATCATGATTAATACCATATGAAAATGCTCATCTAAAACCAGAAAAGACAGAAAAAGAAGCACCTGGCAATGGTTACAAAATGATAACATGATTGTTTTTAATTCAATATATCAATAATTTTTTAAGTATGAATGACATAAATAGACTAAATAAAAATATTGTCAGAGTTGTTTAAAATAACAAGAACAAGACATAATTCAATGTTATTTTTAAAGAAACCTAGTTTAAATATAGACAGGTTTAAAGCAAAGGAAAGAGTAAGATATACCATGCAATCAATAATGAATAGAAAGCTGGAGTAGCTATATTGATTTTACACAAAGTAGATGTGACAATCCTAACTGTGAGTGTACATAACAATAGAGTATCAAAATAAATGAACAGAAACTGGTAGAACTGAGAAAAGAAATAGACACATTTGCTATTAAAGTTGGAGACTTCAATACCTCCTGTCACTAGCTGATGGACTAAAAAAGGGAGAAAAACAATGAAGCCATGTTGACCTGGACAGAACTATCCATGTGAATGGACAATTTTAGAATATTCCTTTCAAAAAAAACTGTGGTGATAATTTTGCAATATATACAAGTATCAAATCATTTCGATGCATGCCTGAAACTAATATCATGTAATATGTCAATTATATATCAATAGAATAAGTAAATAAAGTATACTCAGCTCCCTGCAAAAGGCAGAATGAACACTTCTTCTTGAGTTCTCATGGAACAACACCTAGACAGAGCACATTCTGGAGCATAGAGCACATCTTTAAAAATTTAAAAAACAGAAATATAAAATATGTTCTAAGATCACAATAATCTTGGTTTCAAGTTTATTAGAAGTCTATAATAATCAAGGCAGTGTTGTACTGGTGAAAGAAAACTTCAGATACATACAACAGAATAGAGAGTCCATAAGTAGACTCATATAAACACTGATTTTTGAGAAAGGAGCAAGGCAATTTGATGGAGAGATCGTAGTCTTTTCAACAAAAGTACTAGAACAACTAAATGTCCTTATGCATCGGGGAGACTCTAGACCCAGACCTTATACTTCATCCACAAGTAACTCAATGTCATAGACCTGAATGTAAAATGTGAAACTATAGGACCCGTGAAAGAAAATATGGAGAAGACTTACATGACCTTACATTTGGTGATGAATTTTTAAATATGACACCAACAGCACTTGTGAAAGAAAAATGATTAATGGATAAGAGATACTGGAATCTAAGACTCTCCTTGTTGCAGGGGGAGATTACAGATAGGCAAGGAGAGTAGGCTAGAATGTCCATGTGGTAATGGATTAGAGGTAGAGACATCAGAAGGAACTCATGTTTACTTGACACAGACACAGATGGTTACATAAAGAAATATTCATAGATCTATGTACAAGCATGGGTTAATACACACACATGTACTTCCTTGCTCTGTCAGCTGGAAGGGTTTAAACGTAAGACTATCCCAGGAAAAATGAGCACAACTGGCAGGCAAATTGTGGTTTCTAAATCCCATTCTCTAGACAAAGCAGCCAGGGTTCCTAAAGAGATGTCTGATTTGAGAACCAAGGCAGGAAATGTACGAGATGAACCCAAAGCTTTTTGTAACGTCAAAACATAAACAAACATTAACAATAAATGTCTATACACCAACATTCATATGATTAAATAAATAAGCAAACAAATAAATAAGAGATAACAGACAAATAAACTATGCAGAAGAAGTTTTTAAAAAGAGGAACTTTATAGTTGAAAAAAACAGGCAAGCGCTACTTCAAGCCAGGTGATCAAGATTAACCTCAGCAGTGATGTCATGTTGATAGTCTGTATTCCTTATATGATGCAATGAGAATGGCCTTTTACTTTTGTGATCTTCCTCCCCAAACACATAGCCCCAACCTAATCATGAGAAAAACATAAGGCAAATCCCAACTGAGGAACAGTCTACAAAATACCACTACTTTTGAAAATTGTCAAAGTCATCAAAAACAAAGAAAGTCAGAGAAGTCATAACAGCCAAGAGGAGCCTAAGGAAATAAGACTAATAAATATAATGTGGTACCACTGAATGGGATCCTGAAACAGAAAATGGGCATTAGGGAGAAACTGAGAAGATGTAAATAAAATATGAGCTGCGATTTATTTAATCAGAATGTGTCAACATTGATTCATTAATTGTGGCAAATGTACCATAATAATGTAAGATGTTAATAATGGAGAAGGCTAGGAGTAGGATATGTGGGAAATCTCTGTACTAATGAAATAGTTCTGTAAATCTAAAATTATTTCAAAATTAAAAGTTTATTTAAAATATATAAAAATATATAACATTTCTTTCAATAATACAAGTGTGTTTTTGTGTTTTTTAAAAGA
>PVKM010013412.1:0-30317 GCA_004027735.1 Carollia perspicillata
CAGGATGCGGCAGCTGCGCTCACCTAACCCTCCCTGAATCTCAGAGCCCTCACCGCTCCTTGTTTATCCACCCACCCCCACCTGATAAAAGGTCTGGCCTGGAAAGAAAAGACAAGATGGTCTGTTAGGGCTTGAACCCCCCATCTTCTCCGATCGCCGGCCATCTGAATAAAGCACCCATAAAAGATTCAGTCACTGTCACTGCTTATTGGATCTGGTAGTGACAGGCCGCCCGAACGCCGGTGTCTTTTCTGGTTACATTACCACAAGTAGCATGAGATGAGATTTGAAAGTCTAAGGTCTGTTGTAAGGGCATGTAAATACTAATACCTGTGAATCAGTATTCCGGATTTTCTGAGGATCCAGAGAAAGTAACGAAATTGACAAAGGAACTATAATTCCTTGGAAAACGAATGGAAACATCACAAGATTTTAAAATCATTTTTAAGAAAATGAAGTTGATGCACACACAAACACTCTTGCCGTGCCCCGTGGGAAACAAACTACAGCGCCCAAACGGCACACTTCCACGCAGTGGAGGAGACCGGTCCGAGGGGAGGCAAGGCTCAGAAGCCGAGGACGTAAGGCAGAGGGAACGGGAACAGAAGCAGATTCACCAGGTGAGTCAGGACTGTTCACAAGTAACGTCATCTCACCGTGCTTTTATGCCGCAAATACATTTGGGTTACTTTTGTCTAGAAAAATTTTGTACAGACTCCAATTTCAAAATTAGGTCAGGGATTAAAAGTTAAAAACTCATGTTTAAGCTAAGTTGGGAATCATGTTAAAAGTTTCACAGTATGTCAGGAAAATCATTAATGCAAACAGGTTCCCTGCTCCCGTGAAGGGCCTGGCACCTATGACCGGCACATTGAACTTCAACAAGTAAACCTAGATAACGTATTCAGAGTTTCAGGACGACCGAACTCAACTAATTCCTGTTGTCACTATTAACGAACACTGAGTTTACAGGTGGACTACAGGTGACATTAATATGAGGTTACCTAGTACTTAGAATTTTGAATTTCGACCCATATTACTAAGAAAAGAGAACACATCAGGTTACTGCTAAACTCCCTCTCATCACTTACAAATTAATCAATGACAATAAAGGAAGTTATCATCTAAAAGACATGCAAAATAACCCTACTGAGAACTGTCAAGCCTCCATTGCCCGTGCTGATTAGGAGAGCTGGCAGACCGAAAACGGTGGGCAACCTAACAGTTCTCCCAGCACAGACTGCTCCTCCGTGCGGACAGCTTTGCCTGGACATTTTGTTTTTCCAAGTTTGGTATTAAAAATAAGTTTCCTTTCTTGCTAGATTGTAATACACAGTGAGCCAGGAATTTTTTAAAGTTTAAAATGGATAAATGACGAAGTACATAACCCACATGTATAGTATGTAAGATCTGACTGCTATTTAAAGTCTGTTAGTTAAGCTTTCAAAATACATTTAATATATGCAAGTTAAGGTAAATGAATTGTGATACACATTTTAAAAGATTATTTTTTATTACTTGGAAAGTGTCTCAAGTTTAAGCCACATAATGGGCCTTGTGAGTGACTATTTCATTGCATAGATAAAATTATAGAGCCTTCAAGAACTTACATGTGGAATTACAAGTGGTGAGCAAACAGGTGCACTATTTTTTAAATACATTTTTAAAACAACATACTGCAAACACAGATCTTTGGAGTTATTTTTCTCTCACCTGCTCTTTTGCTGTCAATCACCTTTCTTTCAACAAATAAGTACTACGAATAAAATGAACTTCACTAACTGCCTACCCACAAAATTAGCCGCCAACTACGAGACAGGCTTTCTTGGATCCTTGGCCATTGATCTGGATCCGGGTGAGACTCTCGCTCACAACGTTACCTGGTGGAGTGGTACTCAGCACCTGCCAGGGAAACGCAGCGCTCACAGGGCGGGCGGGAGGGAGACCGGGCTGCTGAAACGCAGATCTCCTGAGAGGACAGACACACGGTCCACCACTTGCCGCCCTGGCAGGCGCAGCCGAGTCATCGCAATGCCTGGTGCCCCCCGCTCTCCATCTACACAACAAGGAGAGTGTTCGTGCACACCTCGTAGAGCTGTGAGGCAGGTCGAATTGTGTAACACACGTGAAGTGCTTGGAACAAGCTGGCACATACTAAATTTTACATGTTAAAATATGTATCACTGCAAAAATATGTATTTCCTATGTATTTTCAAATGGATAAATCTCAGGAGAGAGAAGAAAATACTTTTTCTTTAAGAGAAATGTCATCCATGTCTGATGGTTTTAGTTTATGACTTCTGACGATGATGAAAATAATGGAAGAGGAAATAGCCTTAGTAATATTTGCTGAAACAGCTAGTCAGTATTTTAATAAAAAATTATATTTAGAAAATACAAAATTTCAAAATTGCAATATTAAAATATGAAACATTATGAAAAAACAAGAAGATTTATATCCAAAAAGCGTATTATCCCCTCTGGTAATACCAAGCCCCCAATTCGCTTTGTCCCCACTACTCCACCCATGGAATAAACAGAACCCCAACACCGGACCTGAAGTTGTGGCAGTGCCGGGGCCAGCAGAGGGGGAAGGCGCTGAGGGAGGACCTGGGCTGTGAGTGCGGAGAAGCTGAGGAGGGGGAGAAGGCCAGCACCCCAGGAGGCAAGGAGCCCAGGCCCAGCCCTGCAGTAGGGGCCAGGAGGACGGAGCGGACACGTGGTCCGTCTGCACGTGGTCCGTCTGCACCCTCCTGGTCAGAGTCGCCACGGGCCAACAGCCTGGGCTGAAGTCAGCAGCCGGCTAGTTCCCACAGGGCACAAGGGCTGCTACAAACCAAACTGAGGAATGGCAAGTCCAAGTCCAGGCGGCGGCGGCAGCACCCTTGGCTTTGAGGACCCGGTGAGCCCCCAGCAGGCACCAGGCACTGTGGCCTGAGACCAAGAGTCAGGAATAACCAACCCAAAGGCTGTGCTAGTATTTGTTTAAGTCGCTTAAGCCCTGCCAGAGATGGTCAAACAAGAGAAAAATGCTGACTTGGTTATCGCCGAACCTACTTGCTTAGCGAGGGTGACGCACGCCCATGGAATCCCGAAAAACAAGTAGCAGGCCCCAGAAACAGAAAGAAAGACTACGAGACGGACTCTGTCTGTCGGCTGTCTGCTCATCGGCAGCAGTGCGTGCTTTCTGCGCAGTCACCTCCCTCTAGGAGGGCAGACGGAGGATGAGGAGGATGGGGAGCATGATGGCAAGCATGCACTTCGACCTACAACGGTAACTTCATTTTCGCTTTAGGTGGAAACAGTCATTAGCATTTCAGAGCCCGATCAACCAAGGCCTAGGGGGTCAAACAGCTTCCCTAGACACAGCGCATAACAAGAACTGGAGGGACCGAGCTTTGAACTCACATCTCCAAGCCTCTCAAGTCCATGCCATTTTCCCTCTCCACCACCCTCCCGTGGAAGAGGGCCTCTGTCCTTGTCTTAAAAGCCTGAAATTCCCACCGGTGAAATGAAGTATGTGTAGATCTCTTTTTATAAAGTAAACATGTTTTTAAGTGAGTCCACATGTGAACAGATTAATAGCAACAAATTATCAGGGAAAGTGACATGAATATATAGACGCAACAAAGTCAGAAACATTAAAGCTGCGCCGTCTCAAGTCAGAAATCCGCCTGTTTAAAACTACTGCGCTTTGCAGGGAACTGCTGGTTTAAGGATCTGGACGGTTGGCTAAACTCTGGAATGAAGAAATTCAGGCTTAATCCCTCGTTACTCGTGTAATTTTCTACATTCTTTACAGAGTCACTCCTTAGTTCAGAGAAATTACCCTCATTTGCAGTCTTTCACCCGCCCCGGCCATTACTAGCCTTCCAGTTGGTTCCCACTTGCAGACACACCAGCAGGTTCTCGGATGCAGGGAACGCCCACTTCCCAAACCAGGCCCTTGGAAACAGGAGGCATCCCGAACGGCTACTTTAGGAGCACACGATCCATTTAAGAAAAGTCACTGACAGGCGCACCATGTGAGCTAACGTCCAGCGTTTCCTCGGGTGTTCGTCCCCCCAGTGGTGCCACAGTGGGACCTGGCTGTGCTGAGCAGTGACACCATGTACGGGACCATGGGGGTGTGAGATGGGGCACCAGGCACGGGTACGTTTAAAACATTTCCAATATTCTCCGCATTTAAAGTGTACATTTAAATATGACATCTGGACAACGCATTTTAAAAATCACCCAGGAACGCAAACCCCACTCGAGAAGCACGTCCACCACTACACGTTAACGCAAAATAAGACGAGAGCCAAATTCCCTTCTATTGTGTTGCCAAACATTTGCAAAACCTAAAAGTGTCCTTGGTACCGCGGTCAAGAGGCTAATAGGACCGGATGCCACTCTCGCGCCCAGGCTGTCACGCGCGTGGAAGTGCTCCCACAGAGCTCTCCCTCAGCCTCGGCCTGCCGTGAGAAGCACTGAATCCCACTCTTCCGGGGGAGCGAGAACATCCGTACCCACAGCAGCCCCACGGCCATGTCTTCTTGTGGCAGGCTCCAAGGATGAAAAAAAATCTCTATGACAACAACAGGAAAATGAATCTTCACTTTCAAAGGCAGCGTGCGCCATCACCGGCCGCCCAGACGCCCGCTCCCCTGCGGGCGCGCAGACCCTTCACTGCGACGCCTCGAAAATCAATAGCAATTTATTCTCTCTTTGGACCCCAAGCAACAAAAGTAAATAATACTGTCACCTCCAGTCTGACTGCAGAACATGGTCACAAAAGAACCTTGCCACTAAAACACAACCTCACGCGGCCCCTTCTCTGTGCAGGGCTGCCGACCACGTGGCATTCACGGGGACAGCACAGCACGGGGTCGAGCCCCTGCACCTCGGCTGGACAGGATGCCGGGCCCTCGAGTAAAGAGAACTCTTGACATGCACCTCAGCTTCCTGCTTCGGCGGCACAGGTTTTATAGGAGAAAAATGAAGCAAGTGATTTTTTCAAGGTTATTAAAGCTAGGGGGCAGAATATAAGATCAAGTATGTCATATTTATATTGTTTCCCTATAGAGTTTAAGAAGATCACCAGGTCTCTGAAGCAACTAGCCAAACCACAGTGTTTTGCAGTAAAAGTCTGGCTTAGTCAATTTTTATATTTTCTGACTGACACAGTATTAATCTACCAGCAAACTCAGATTTAACAATGAAAGCTGCATTTGGTTCCTGCTCAGCAGGCCAGGCGGTGCCAGCAGTGCCGGGGCGGGCAGGACCCGACACTCACGCTGCAGCATCCAGGACGGCATTCCAAGGTGACAGAAGGCATCTTGGGAATTGTCCAGGAACACCCCGTCCGTTTACTGGTCAGGGGGGCCAGGCCCCACACCCAGCACCGGAAAGCCGGTGGATGGGAGAGGCAGGAGTCAGACTTGGCCTGGCCACGCCCCGTACGGATGGAGAGTCCCCTCGAGGGAAACTAGAGAAGACCTCCGGCCATCTTGATGAGAACAGAGACCAAGCTCGCTGCCATCAAGGTTGTGAGTCAGTCTTTAAGAGAAACATCGAGTACTTTGGAGCACTTATGCCATAATCAAAATTTTCAAATCATAGAATTTATCAGTCACACTAGGAATGTGTATTGAATATCTGCTGTGTAGGTATCAGTAGGGACTAAAAACCACAAAAGTTTAAGGACTGTATAAAAAATTTGAAAATAATCAAATGTCAAATTCTGTGGTTGAGGAATTAACAGAAACCCGGCGACGGGGTGGGAAGGCAAAAGGGTGTTGCAAGGGAGAGAGAGACTGTTCACTGGGCAGACCCCAGGGAGCAGGCGCACTGGGGTCAAAGGCCGTGTGGGGGAGGGCAGGCCTGGCCCAGCAGAGGGTGCCTACACAGTAACAAACAGACGTGGGTGGGGCCAGAGGCCAGAACCCCCCAAAACTCAGGCAGAAGGGGCTGCATTTGAGGTGGTAGAAACCCCAAGTAACCTACAGTTAAGCATTTTATCTGGAGAGAGTCACCGGGGTCACAATTGGGCTCACTCCTAGCTCAAAAAAAAAAAAAAAATTTAAAGGTATTGTCATTCTGGTCATAACTGGTGACATAAAATACCACTTAATTGTCTAAACCAAAATATTATTTCTTTGAAATTGCATTTAAATAACCAAAAACAATTTCACTGAGAAGAAGCTGATTCATGACGTATGATCGTGGTTTTCCAAGAGAATTAATATCACTAAACTAAGTTACAGGGGAATGTCTCTGAATTCCTCATTTTTTATTTTGTGACATTAACCACTTTGGCAAAGACAAAGGAAAGCTGGGGTGGGGAGTTTCGATAAACCAGGTTTAAATTTTGCACTTTAAAGAAGGTACATCAAATCGAGGTGCTCCACTGTATCGTGGTGACGGAGCATCTGAAGTTGTTCATCAGGGCTGACCCAACATCACATCTAAAACAAACATCTGAGGTAGCCTCTTCCAGTAACTGACCACAGAGATAGAAGCATTTTAGCTGTGATTCAGCAATTCAAATCGAGTGTCGTGAAACCACTGAAGGAAAGTAACACGGCAACTCTAGTTTAAAAAATTCGCCTTAAAGAAAAAACTGTACCTGGGGACAATGGTCTAGCAGTAGGGACACCCACTGCGACATTGTTGAAAAGAGCGAAAATGGAAAGCCATCTTAACAGCCAGCAGCAAGGCACTTAACAGGTAATTCAGGAACACGTACATGTTTTGTCATCGTGATTTTCCTTTTATACATGTTGAATATAGTCAACGCTCATCCATCAAATTTTTCCTTTTGCCCTAATTTCCGAAGAAATAGTCTTAGAGTGTTTACAGATTAATCTGTAAAGACTGAAGCAGGGTGACCAACCTGGCCCTGGCACTGAGTGCCCCTGAGACAGGAGCCACTGTCCTCTGTGCCTGGAGCAGTGCCTGGGGTGGAGGAGGCCGCTGGGATTTAAGGAAGGACAGCGTTCACTAGCCATTCACAACTTACAGCCACGAACTTTAAAACAAAAAACGGAAGAAGCTTACAATAAAGCATGACAAAACGCAGATAGAACTGAATATAAATGTTATAAAAGAAGGGAAAACAGATGTTAAATCATACAGAAGAAGGAGAGAAACAACAGAACCAGGAACCTGCGCTCCTAGCAACATCCATTCCTGTCTTTGAGCTGCGTTCAGGAAAGGCTGGAGCAGAACCATAACAGAGGCGATACAAGACTGTAGAATAGATGAAGCTGAGAATCAAATCAGTGATTTGAAACATAAGAAAGGGAAACACAAGCAAAAACAAAGTAAGCCCCACCTAATCAGAACTACCAAAAAAAAAAAAATCCACAAAGATAGATAGCCCAAGGAGCCTCCGGGACAACTTCAAATGTAGCAACATTCCCACCATGGAGGTGCTAGAAGGAGAAGAGAGAGCACAAGAAATGGAAAAACTGTGATATTTGAAAACAGACAATGACAGAACACTTCCCTAACCTGGTGAAGGACATAGGCATACAAATCAGGAAGTGCAGAGTCCCAAACAAAATGAATCCAAATAGGCTCCCGTTAAGACACATAATTAAAAATTAAAAGGTTAAAGACAAAGAGAGAACCTCAAAAGCAGCGAGAGAAAAGCAGTCAGTCACCTACAAAGAAGCTCCCATAAGACTGTCAGCTGAATTCTCAACAGAAACTTTTTGCAGACCAGAAGGGACTGGCAAGAAATATCCAGCGTGACGGGAAACAAGAACCTACAACCAAGACGACTCTGCCTGGCAAAGCTATCACTTAGAATGGAAGGACAGCTGAAGCTCCCCAGGTAAGAAAAAGCTAAAGGAGTTCATCACCACCAAACCATATTTTATGAAATGCTAAAGGATCTTCTTTAAGAAGAAAAAAACATAAAAAATCTGAATAATAAAATGGCAATAAGTACATATTTATCAATGATTGAATCTGAAAACAAAAACAAAAGAAAATCAATGAACAAGCAGAACAGAAAGTCTCATAAATACAGAGAACATTGTGACTGTTGCCAGATGGGGGGAGTTAAAGAATGAGAGTCAGTCGGTACAGGACAGTAACGGGGAGGCAGAGCACAGCACAGGGAACAGGGTCAGTAATATTCCAATAACTCCACATGGTGTCAGATGGGCATGCGATTTACTGGGACGATCACGTAGTAACGTACATAATGTCTGATCACTGGGGTCAGTGATCAGAAACTAATATGGCAATGCATGTCGACTACAACTGAAAACACAAATGACTGGAAATAAAAATTCAAAAAAGAAAGGTGTTTCTTCTGAGACGCATTGGGAAGGACGGAGGAAATCTGAGTGATCTCAGGAAGAGCGATCTCAGGACAGGAAGCCCTCGGCGGCAGGAAGCCCGAGGACAGTGCCCGCTGGTCGGGAGTCATGGAAGAGAGGGAGTCGCTGGCTCCGACGAACGTGAGTGCTGGGAGGGTCAGAAATGAAACCACGGCCTCACCGAGGAGGAGCCTTTAGCAAGTGTCAAGAAAACTTATTCGACGACAGTGACAGGGGCAGCTCTTGAGAACAGATGTCTTGAGTTTTGATATCTGACTTACTGGAAATGAAGAAATAGCAGAGGTGAAAAAAGAACACTTTATTGTCAGACAGTGGGCTTGCCAAGTCGAAGATTTCTGAGTTGTCCCTTCCGAGAAGTGGCATAATCCATCAGGCGGCAGCAGGAGAGATGTCTGGCTGGGATTCTGACAGATCAATAACGTAGGCTCTGAAGTTCCCAAAACAAATGCCTGAGAACCCAGACCTCGGAGGTGGGCAGCGGAGTGACCACGCCCTCCCTCGCCGAGGTGGCCGGACCTCCCGGCCAAGATGAGGGGAGAGCGGAAGCAGTGACTCAGCTAAATGCAAGTGGAGCTCTGACCCCCGTAAAAACTGCTGATGACCAGACTGAGGCCCGTGTGGAACTGATCCCTTCCCCGCGTCTCACACACAGCACAGGCACCGTAAAAGGTCAACTGGAAGTCAGCGGAGGCTGGGGCACGCGGGGAGACGTCCTGGCCAACCAAGAGCCGTCCCATCACCTAGCCACCAGCGCAGGAGGTAGGGCGGAGTGAGCAGCAGTGTCCCCGGGAGAAAGACAGGCTCAGCAGAGGAGAGGTGGCGTAGCTTTACAAAAAGAAAAAGTCAGTAGGGGAAGGACGGTTCAAGTCCCGGGACAGCGAACCAGATGAGAAACTTTCCTTTGCCCCTTTAGAAGGAAATTATTTTGCCCTGGCTGGTATAGCTCAGTGGATTGAGCGAGGGCCTGTGAAGCAAAGGGTCGCCGGTTCGATTCCCAATCAGGGCACATGCCTGGGTTGCAGGCCAGGTCCCCAGTAGGGGGCACATGAGAAGCAACCACACATTGATGTTTCTCTCCCACTCTTTCTCCTTCCCGTCCCCCTCTCTAAAAATAAATTTAAAAAATATATTTTTAAAAAAGAATGAAGTTATTTCATTATCTCTGCAAAGGTTCAATTACTCCACTTAAGGTGGCTCTTCCAAGCCTCTAAAAACAAGTCCCCACTGTGTGAAAGTCACTGTGGATGATTAAAAACAATAAACAAACAAAAATATTCTTTGTGACCTGGCTGGTGTGGCTCAGTGGATTGTGTGCTGGCTTGCGAACCAAAGGGTTTATGGTTCGATTCCCAGTCAGGGCACATGCCTGGATTGCAGGCCAGGTCCCCAATAGGGGGCGCAGCAGAGGCAACCACACATTGATGTTTCTCTCCCTCTCTTTCTCCTTCCCTTCTGCTCTCTCTAAAAATAAATAAATAAATTCTTTAAAAACTACTCTTTGCACTTGAAACTGTCAGAAAAGTCAGTAATTTTGAAATGGTGGACTTGGTGAACCCTTGACATCTTTGTGTAGTAGATAGAAAGAAAATAGTTAACAATCACTGTTTATTTCGGAATCTCAGTATTTCTCCCTCAGTCCCACTGGTCTGGCCCTCTCTCTGTCAGAGGTAAACGCATGCAGACTCCCGTGTGACTGATTTAAAGGAGACAACCAGTGTGGCATGCCCTTGTCAAGCGGGCCCCCCCTTGCACCTGCAGTGACTCAGAAGGAATTGGCCAGCTTGCAGATTTCCTTGAAAACGGCTTATCTAGGTAAACACGTGAGAAGGGCTATGCTTTCTGAAAGCTTTATTGACAGGTACGGTTGGCATTCAGTAAGCTGCTCCTATCTGATGTGTTGGAGCTGAGGCGTTTGGGTGTATGTATGCACCCACGAAACCACTAACACAGTCAAGATAGTGAGGAAACACGCCACAAACGCATGCGCATGCTCACTCCTCCTGATCCTCGTGGCCCCTCCCCACTGGCCCTGGAACACCGGCTTCTGCCCTCCCACCCCTGTGCCCAGGCACCGTTCATTGGCCCCCTGTCTCTCTGTGTTAGTTTGTATTTGGGGGAATCTTCACAAATAAAATCAGACAATGGGTATTATTTTTGCCTTGTTTCTTTCCTCGCAATAGTGACTTTTGGAAATCATTCACATCAGTGCGTATATCAACAGTTCGCTCCTTGTTACGGTGAACAGAACTCAACTGTGCAGATACGCCAGCATTTGTTTGCCATTTACTTGCGAATGATGGTCCACTCTCAGTGTCTGCCTATGCAAATGCAGCTGCTATGGACATTTGTGTACGAGTCTTTCTGTGGACACGCATTTCATCTCTGTTGGATGAATGTCTAGGAGTGGAATGGCTGGGTCCCATCGTAGCTACATACTTAAGAATCTGGCCCTGGCTGGTGTGGCTCAGTGGACTGAGCGCGGGCTGTGAACCAAAGGGTCGTGGTTCGATTCCCAGTCAGGGCACATGCCTGGGTTGCAGGCCAGGTCCCCAGTGGGGGCCACGTGAGAGGCAACCACACACTGATGTTTCTCTCCCCCTCTCTCTCCTTTCTTTCCCCTCTCTCTAAAAATAAATAAATAAAATATTCTTAAAAAAAGAATCTGCCAAGTTGTCTTCTTTCAAAGCGGTTTCTCCCATGCCCACCCCACTGTGGTGACGCGCTTTCCGGTTGCTCCGCATCCTCTCCGGTACTTGGTGGGACCCGTCTTGTCAATCGTGTGCATTCTAGCGGGTGTATAACGGCATCTTGCTGTGGTTTAAATTTGCGTTTCCCTCAGGAGGAATAATGTTGAGCACCTTTTCGTGTGCTTATTTGCTGTCTGCAAATCTTCTTTGGTGAAGTATTTGTTCAAATCTTTTGCCCAAATATCACTCCTTCATAAGACATGGAGTTTGCGAATGTGTTCCCCAGTCTTGCCCTGTCTGTTCATCCTCCTAAGACTCTTCGGGGAGCAGAAGGCCTCCGTTTCGGTGGGGCCCAGCTGGCGGATCCTGCTCTGGTGTCGTATCTGAGGCCGCTGCCCACTGCAAGGACTCGAAGACCACCTTCTCTGTTCTCTAACACTGCGTTGTTTTATGTTGTACATTTAGATCTGTGATCCATGTTTAGTTAATTTTTGTAACAGTGTGAGGCATGCAGTTAAATGACCTTGTTTTTAATCTAAAAGTGATCTTCAAGATCCTCCAATCTAACCCCTTTGTTTTGCAAACATTATCAAAAACTGACACATTGAATGTCTAAAAATATATACCTATTAATTAGATTTGGGATATAAATTTAGGTCTAAGTCTAAAGAAAAACGTTTCACCCTTGGCGACAGCGTGGATGGGCCTGGAGAACATTGCTAACTGAAATAAGCCAGCCAGAGAAAGTCAGACACCATACGATCTCACTCATGTGTAGAATCTAACGAACCAAATGAACTAACAAGCAACACAGAGACAGACTCATAGAACACGGATGGCAGCTAAGGGACGGGGGCTGAGGGGATGGAAGGACTGAGCAAAAAGGAAAAAGGACTCATGGACACAGACAACAGTGCGGTGATTGTGGGGGAAGGGAGTGTAAGGAGACTAAACAGCAATGGAAAAAACAATAAAAATGTTTTAAAAAGTAAAGTCTGTAACGCCACTCAAACATCCTCAGTGTAACCTGGTTACAGAACAACCCTGCTCTGCACCACATGCTGGTCTAAACCGTCGCTTTCAAGTGCTTAAATTATGTACTCCAAAGAGCAATTTTAAAAACATAACAAAAAATTAAAAGTGAAAAGATAACAGGATTTTTTTAGAAGTACGTCTCCCCAGACAGAGGGAAGCAAGGACACCTATTGACTAAACTGCGGCGTGCGGTCTCACCTCTCCCAGGAGACAGTTTGGGGAAAACCTCGAGCAACATATTTGGACGCTAGTATTGCCCCTTTACAAAGGGGCAAATGCTATGCTGCAGTGTCAGCACCAAGCAAGCAACGATGGTGGCCTAGGAGTGGCGCTCCCTGGCTATAGCGCCTGCTCTGCCCCTGACCCGGGATGCCTGAGCGGGGCAGACTCTGAGGAGGGAAACGCTCGGAAGGTCAGAGCCCTGCAATGGGGCAGCGTGGGCTCAGCAGTGGGGGGCCCACCGCTGAAGTTCTCCTCCCCTCTAACTAACTCCCTTGGTCCCTGAGTACCTTTCAATGTGAGTCCTTCTTGTTTCTGACCCTATTTCCTTTCATAATAAAATGCTATTTTATGGTTTCCCCAAATTACCAGATTCATACAACTAGCTTTTTCCTTTCCTCCTGAGACAGTATTAAGTATTAATGTATATGTATATTTGTTGTTGTATCAAGATTATTGACATACAAATTGAAAGCTTGCTAGCAAATGCAAAATTGGATTCCCACTGCAAATTTAACGCCACAGAGCAGCCTTGCTAAACCGATAAGATGGGAAATAAGTACCTTATCTTTTGGAGGTAACAGATCTGTTTCTAGTCTCAGGGCATTTCAGTAAAATGCTCATTTCAATAAACTCACTTAATGCAAAAGATCAGATCATAAATCATTTAAAAACACCGAGACACAAATTCACTAGTGAAGTTCACTATTTAGGTAATAAACCTACAATAAACAATTTTACAGAGTAAATAACCATTCCTTATTTCTTCTTACAAATTCGAGTTTACATCTACAGGTTCCGTGTAAAGCAATCTTCATCGCATCATTATCTGACCACGGGGTCCGAAATAATTGCGCAGTGGTGCACGACGGGAGATGCTTAATGTAAACTGCTTTCTGCATGGTCCCCACAGCAGCCGCAAGGTGGTGCGTACCGGGAAGGGCACTGGTAGACCCTAGCCTGTCAAGGAGGCACTATTCGAAATATAAACCAAGCCAACAAAAGCTATTACAGACAGTAGGCAAAATAGCCTCTCAACTTCACACATTTTTAAATAATTCCAAAAATAGCCAAGATTCCTCTTTGTTTAATCGCACAAAACAACATGAGATGCTCTTACTTCCTCTTCTTCCATCAAGAAAATAATAAACATGGAAGAAAAAGCAATAAATCAGCCCAAAACAACACAGGAATTGACCGAGGATGAATCCTTAGAAGACTTCGAACTCTTTAAGTGAAAAGATGCGCAGACTCGGGGGAGTCCTATCACGCAAAGAAACTGTCATGACCGAAGTTAAGGGGAGCTTAGAGCTCTGTGGGATCCCCCGTGTTGGCGCTGGGGATAATTTTATATGCAACGACATTTCGGAAAAATAACCTGTCTATGCATGCCCATCAGCATTGAAACATTAATACCCTTTGGCCCAGTGAATTCCATTTCTCTGAATCTACGGGAGATTTTCAAAGACTAACCCTGAACTTGGATAAAGCCTCACACGCAACGGCGCATGGAGCAGTGTGACGTGTGAAACCGACACGCTGACAGCTCCCCGCTAGCCAACAACAGGGAACTGGTTCGGGAAGACGGGGCGAATCCTATCCACTTGGTGGATCGTTGTGCAGGAAGTGAAATTACACTTGCAAACAAAATGTGATAGTCTTCTAATAACGAGGAAAATGTGCAGATATGTAACTGTACCAGGAAGGTAATCACAGTTATATTGAAAATGCTTTATACAATCAAAAAGTCGGTGAAGAAATCCACTACCGCTAAAAACTTGAACGAGAGTGCTATTGGAGCAATGGACACGCGAAACTTTTTATTTTACCTTCCTACACTTTTCACAAATGTTATTTAAAGAGCACGTGTTATTTTAAAGTGGTAAGCATGTCCTATTTAGCTGCTGGTCACTGTGTCAGACAGCACGCAGTGCATTTCCATCAGCCCGGTCAAGTCCTCTGGAAAGAGGGGCCCTGGACAATTGGCACAAGTCACCAGAGGAAAAGCAGCCCTATGGGGAGAAGCTTCAGGGGCACATCTCAGGCCAACCCGGGCTGCCGCAGCGCCCTCCGTCTGCCCAGGGGCTTGTCTCACCCACGAAAATCCGTGACACAAGCGATTCCCAGGTCAGCAGCAAACTATCGGTCATGACTTCATCTCTTCAGGCTAATTTCCTGGGGACGTTATTTCTGGTATCTAATAAACACATATAAAAAGCATGTCTCTTGGAGGTTTATGGACTTGAAAAGGCTAGAATTTGCCCTAAAATGGAGCAATTCTGCCAAAAGGTAGCCTTCCCAGAGAGCAACTACATTTGTTCTTGTGTTGTAATAACAGCTTGTCTTGGGGATGCTGGGGGTAGAGGAAACAAAAAGAGAATTTTAGCAATACTATTTTTAACACATTTCTTTAAAAAAAAAGGCAAAAAGAATACATTATTCTGAAAAATAAGAACTTCTCAGTATTAAAGTCACTTAAAAGGATAACTATTTAAGACTGAAAAAATACATTGTCACATCTTCCTTTGAGAAAATGCCGCAGTGTAAAACAATTAGGAGACACCTCGGCGTGCCATCGTTACTGCCAGTTTTAGCTGCTACCATACTTGCTGCAGCTGGTTTTCCATCACATGGTGCACAGTTCCCATTAGAACGTTTATTTAATTTTCTTGATTTACCCTCATCATTGTACAAAGACGCTCCAATCAATTTAAAATTTATAGGCTGTCCTCATTTCGAATATACAGGCTGCATTTTGCTGACATGTTGTGAATGCTATACAAAGCCAATTATCTCTGTTGATGTGTGCCAAGATCCTGATTTTCCGGTGCATTTCACCCTTGAGAGTTCGAACTCAACTCCTCAGCCAAGAAAATCAAGGCAGCTAAGCTGTAAGTATTAAGACTTAAGTTGCATTTAAAGGTGTCTTAATTTTCTGTAGCTTTGTAAACAATTAAAAAATTATGCCTATTTTTAAAAGCTATTAAATGCTCCTTACACATGGGACTTTTATCCCCATAGCAATTAACATGAGTGGATAATCCTAAAGAAGTGTAAACTCAAGGACTACCTGGAAAATGTGTCCATTCGGAGCGGCAGAATTGCTGAACACATAAGCAGAGGGCTGGGAGTCAGGGGCTTGGCTCTGATGGCTGATTCTGTCCGTTCCTACTTGACAAAACGGGACTGGTAAGAAGGCATGATTCAGGGGCAGGGGATGGCTGTGGTGGTACAGGGCATGAAAAATGGAGCAGATCACTTATTTTAAATTCTGATCTATGTTCAAAAGGGAAATTACTTGAAACAAAACCAGAATAAAGTGACTATGATTGAAAAACAAATCACAGAAGGATAACCTCCCCTTAAATATATCTATGATATGAACAAACAGATCTGTGAAAAATATAAATACGGGAATAAGAATTTCTTCCACCAAATGTGCCACTAAACGGAACTTCCTGGCACTTTTAAAATGTAACTTAAAGATGGAATTTGGACATGAACGTCTTTATGACCACGTTTGTAACATAAAAGAAAGACTGGCAATTCACATATTCCGCATCTGCCACATTGATAAGTCAGCAAGCCCTGACAGCCTCCGCTCCAATCAGCCCCCGACCGACCGACAGGCCGTGCACCTTGGACGCCCTGCAGCTCGGACCGCCAAGACTCTCCTCTCTGAACTGCGGGTGCTGGCACCACATCGCGGGGCTGTGGAGGGGACTAAACCATGGAGATGAGTACTAGCAGGGCCAGTGAGCACCCGCGATAATCCTGGCAGCGCGGGTGGTCACAAGCACTGTATCCTGCAGTGGTGGGGAGCGGAGAGGGGGCGAGCTCCCTGGCGTCTCTTCTCAGAAGGGCGCTGATCCCACAAAGAGGTCCCCGTCCTCACGGCCTCAACCAAACCTAATTACTTCCCGGAGGCTCATCACATACATAGGGCTTCAACCTATGGATTTGGATAGGAGGGATGGGACACACATCAATCCACAGCAGCCACTGACAGTGGGCGTGGCCTGACAGAAGGCCCTGAGCACGTGGCAGTACTTGGCGTTGTTTCACAGCCCTGGGGTACTGAGCTGCCCCGCCTTCCTAGAACAGGATGAAGTCAGGTGAGAAGGGGGAAGACATAGCAGCTGTGCAGAGAACGACTTCGACGACATTCCCGAGAACACCTTGGGAGAAACAGACAAATACTTCAAGAGTCTTTTCTTAAGAAACAGTTTCCTTCTACTTTTTCTCTTTTTGTTGTTTTCTTTCTTTTTGTTTACTTTTTAAAAATAGTTCATTGGTTTGCCATTACAGTTGTCCCATTTCCCCCACTTCCTTCCTCCTACTTTCCGGTATGGAAAAGAGATGAGGAAAAGCTAGACGAATTTAATATTCATGACACGCCATTGTCTTTTTTTAACATGGTCATCATATTGCAGAGGTGATGGTAGGTAGACAGATAGATGGGTAGATAGGAAAGTAATCATACTGCTGGCTAGAAAAATCTATGTAAAATACAAAAATTAACCTTCTGAGAAGCTATAACAATTTGTTATTGAAGACACATATATAAATTTTCCCACCTGTGTTTTTTTCTACACAGGCAAAACCTAGCAGGAATCTCTAATTATCATACCAGTGGGAAGGCTTAACAAGGGTGTTTGTTGCCTGCCCACAAATGCAATTTGATTCTCAGCATGACTGCAAAAATGTCAATTTACAACCTGAAGCAACAAGTAACTAGGAATATTAAGGTCTTACTAATTTACACAATGGAGAGCTCATTGCTCTTCAACTAGTCAGAACAACAGAAGAGGAACATTTTCAGGGCCCTTATATTAATACTATACTTACTATTTTATTAGGGTAATGACTCTAACCGTTACGAAGCGCTTACACACAGCTGCGCATCAGGGTAGCAACCATAATTGCTCCGCTCAAACCAGGCAAACACTTTACTTTAAAAAGCAGCCTAAATTAAAAACCAAGGCATAGGTAAATACCTAAATTACAAACGGGTCTGCTGTATACACGGATAAATCTCCAAGACACAATATCGACTGGAAGCAACTGGCATAAAACAAGGCATGATTCCATTTGTGTGAAGTTCAAGATTGGACAAAACTAATCTGTGGTGATAGGTGTCAGATCGGGGTTACTGTGGGCTGGGAGAGAGTGAAGGGGCCTTCATGCCTGTCAGATTCTACACCTCCCCCTGAGCAGGGAGAACACGAGGGTGCGCACACGAAAACGTTATTTCGGCTCTACGCCTAAGAGCGGTGCATTTCACCGTTTGTATGACACCCCTCCAAATGGCTCTCCAGTATTAGATTAGTGTCTAACAAGCACAGTAACAGATCAGCAGTACTAGACAACTATCTAACAAATATCTAACATTCTTGACCTTTTGTAAAAGGAACTTTTCAGTGGCAACTGGACTTGAGCAAGGAGCGGAGAGCAGCGCCTCGGCCTGCACACGCCTCCCCATGGCGCACAGCATTCATTACACGTTTTCCATTTGGGGGCCCACAGCCCCTGACCCTCCGTCCAGACCCCACATCAGCCGGGCTACTGACAAAGCAGTTGCTCCCCCCGCGAAGAGTTTCGTTTGCTCTCGTGCCGATCAGCTTAATACAGAGGAGAACATGTACTTGAAAAGGATCAAGTTCTATAAACAGGACTAACTGAGTACGGAGCAGGCATCTTTATAACTGTGTTTTTACTTTCTTTTCCAGTGGCTTCTCAAGGAGTACAGCCTAAACCGAACCATAAAGCTCGACTTGGCAGAAAGGCATCAGGCTACCACACCAGACCACGGAGCTCGGAGAGGCGGCTGTTCCTGAAGAAACACTGTCCGCTGTCATCCTCCTGAGAGTCTGCAGGCCGGCTGACCCCGGTGCCTTCCGAGTCGCCTCTCCCCACTCGCTGTGTGAACAGGCAGGGGTCTGTTTCAGGTGCTCCCGATTTGTCAGGATCAGGTGAGCGGACCTGTTGTTCAGAGCACACTGCTCTGGTTCCTACAAGGGCTCTGCAGCCCTGCGGGCCATGAATAATTCATGGCTTCCTTAGCTCACGGCAGGGGCTGTACTCAGAGGGCATCATCCGTACTGAAGGAAGTTAATGCTGCAGCAGGCAAACAGCACCCGAGTCAAACGAGAGGAAGCCCCGTGAACCTGCCGGCGTTTAAGGCCTGTCAGAGAGCGGCAGCCACAGCCGGAAAAGGGAAAAGAAATGGCTCGGCACGCCTCACCTGTGCTTACACTGCCTGTTTGGTTGAATCTGGTTTTGTGTTGTGGTTTTTTTTAGAATCACATCAGCTGTATTAACACAGAAATGCTTTTAAAAGCATTTCACTCTGTTGTATGCTGAAGTAGCTGGTGATACCGGGTATAATGATGCTGTCTGTTTTTCTCCAAGCTCACCTCCTGGGCAGAACAGTGACATACACCATAATGCTGAACCGGCTGCGTTCTGGCATCGTTTATTTATCAAGGAAATACACAAAGACGGCAATGTCTTTATGACTGAGAACAAACAAGTCTCCAGGGGGAAGTACCCCATCCTTGAGGGTCCTCCTCAATATGCGTAGGCCCCTGGGTGCAATTCATACCGACATTCAATAAAATCCATCTGGAATAACAGGAGTCACGTCTCAACCTAAAAGGGAGAACCAGACAGGAGCTTGGGACAGGCATCGGGGAAGCCTGTGGCCAGTGACTGCATGCCCTGCTTAAAGGCATTTCAAAAGCAACACAAAGCCAAAACCAAAACAAACCATTGCTGGGCCGAACGTGCATATGGGAGCCTCCGCCCTGATTCCAGACCCACGGCATCGATCAGAAGTCTGTATTCTGAGTATAGAAGAATTTAGAATAGGGTGTATTATTTCCCCTGAATGGAAGATGTTTATATTGGTTAAATCGGAGCATTTATTTATTTTCTTGAAGATGTATTTGAGGAGATACATTTGATATTATTTAAAAGTAACACGAGTTTTAAGCCAAGTTTGAACTTTCTGAAGATCAATAAAAAGCAGCCTTGCTCTAGCTAAAAATAATACTACTACCTAACATTTACTGAGAGCCTACTATGTGCCAGGTGCTATTCTAAGCACTTTGCATGTGTAAACACACCTGGAATGCTCACAACCTCCCTGTGGAGTGAGCACTCTGATCACCTCCATTTTGCAGATAAGAAAACCAAGCAGACCCAGAATGGTGAAATAATTTGCCGACACACTCGCAGCCCAGAAAACATGACGCTGCCACTCAGACTCAAGCCATCTGTTCTTCAGAGTCCCCGCTCCCACACTGAGGCCACCTGTTTCTTCGTTCAGGTTCCGCCTGTTGACACCACGGGAAAGGGTCATCTGGGCCGAGGAGCTGCTGTCGACTTGGGGGAGATACCCAACGTCTATGCCACGTGAAGTCAGCAGAAATCCACCCCCAAAATCACTACCTGAGCGACAACGTGCTCAGTCACTAGGCAGAAGAGATTCAAGTTCTACGGGAAAAAAAAGGCTTTTAGACAACCTGTAAATGAATAAACATCCTGTTAATAACAGATAATAAATTTCAGGGCAACTCGGGAACAATTTGGTTCTATAACCACACGGGGCTTTCATCTGTTACTTGAAACTGACATCATTGCAGTCTCTGGTGTCTTTAAGATTCTTACGGTGTCAAATCAACTGTTCAGCTTTATTTCTTCTTTTACTAATGGGATCCCCCAAGACAGGGTAAATATAGAAATTAAAAGGTCTTTGAAAAACTCTTGGGTTTTTCTTCACTGAGAAACGCAAAATTTTAATTCTACTGACTCCACGGTCGTGGGCTGCAGCCGAGAGACCCCTCTCTGCCTGAGTGTCAGACTTTCCTGCTGCAGTAGTTTTGGTCACAAAGGAATCCGAGGTTCTGGAAATGAGGTCTTCAGTAGCATAATCATTGACCTGGCCCGTCTCCTACTGACTGCTTTCAGAACAAATAGATCTTCACCAGAAGCAGAGTGAATAAATCACTCTCTCTCTGTGATAAGCATCAGATGATGAACAAGGAATATTGTACAGGTACAAAAAAAGTTTCTTTCAGTAAAAGCCCTTACTACGTCTGAAGATATAATTGAAAATATAAAGCTACAGCATTTCAACTAGATATCTACAAAAATAAAAACATTCTTCTCTATTTACATACAATTAAGATGTAATGAAATGTTTTAACACCAAATAGTTTAATTACTTTTTTCAGTGGCTTAAAAATACATGTCTACACTACCTCAGGCGCAGCTCTATAGCATTATGCATAAGAAATTTGTGCCATTTAACGTCAACTTTTTGCATAATTTAAAGAGTATATCTCAAATAAAAGAAAAAAAGCTTGGCCCCAAGATTTCTAGATAATAAGAGTCAATATGGTTAAACGCACCTCCCATTGTTTTTCCCTCCAAACAGTCATCTCATTAGACGCCCCGAGGGAAAGGTTCCCTGGTTGAAGCTTGGATAACACAAGGAAGGGAAACAAGCTTTACCCCCTTAAAGGCTCTGCGAAGTCTTGCTTGAAGAAGTTAACTTTGTGAACCCACAATTTTTGAGCACAGCTGACCCACAACCTTTTTAGCAAACCATTAATGGTTTTGGACACTTCTCACGGGACACAGCTGGGGAAATGCAGTGCATGTTTCTCCAGCACTGTTCCCCATGCATCATTCTCATTGGATCGCACATGTTCACAACGAGCATTCATCAGGAAAAAGAGCCCTGCCTCCCCACAGCAGGAGCAGCCTGAACGGGCAGCAGAGACACCCGCGGTACGTGTACCCCCGGCCCACTCCCAGCTCACTGCCACCGCACGGCCCCCTCGCTAGGCTCAGAAGTGCACCGGAGGTAACGTTTTCACAGAAGTCCATGTGTGCCCACGGGCACAGACAACACAAACCCAACAATTCTGTAGAGGCAGGTGAGCCACCAGGAGTTACGAACCCATACCAGGGACTGCTATGGCTGACGGAGTTGAAGTCATTCTTTTTGTTTGCTGCAGCTCAGAATGCATTAACAGATTGTATACAGAGATCACACCAATGAGAACTGACAGCCGGAAAGGGTGAGTGAGCACACTGGAAAACGTGAAGGCACAGACACTGGTCCAATCAACACACACGGCTTGCACATCTATGGCAAAGGCTTTCAGAGCTGCTTTTTTTAAAATCGACAAACACAATAAGAAGTACATTTTACATCACGGCCCAATAAACACGCATTCATTCATGGACACCTAAGTTAAATCTCAGTCCATGAAACCATGCAGACCGTTCTAGATGAGACACTCTCTCCTATCTATTTCTAGTCTATTTCATTAAAAAAATAAAAACTAGTTATAACTTGCTAAATTAGTTTCTTGAACCACTATCAGCTCCCTAGCCACGCTCAGAGCCACCATAAATAGCTGTGAGCCAAAGATGAGACAGCCACGCAGCATGACCCACAGCAGAGAATTCAGGGACAGTGCCTGAGACAGAGGGACACAGGCGGTTTTCTGTCTCACATGGCCTCCAGCAAACGATGCATCGACCGAGGCCACGTGAGACCACGGGAATCCTGACGGCATCTGCTGGCCTGGACTTAAAGACCGAACTGTTTCAGCAAGTAGCTGCCCGTGGACACGTCCCAGGAACCTTCTCTCCCAGGCCGAGTGCAACACTCAGCAGTCGGGAACCGTGCGTTCTGACTTAAGCCTGCTGCTGTGGATGGAGGAAAGAAGAGGAAGCCCAGGCTTCTGCAAGGCCCCGGGAACGCCCACTCCTGCCCCCGCTGTCCTCTGCCCCCTCCTCCTCAACCTGCAGTTGCCACCATCTCTGAAGGCCTCACGGCTACTCTCAGATTTGCCCCTCACACCATACTCCCTATTCCCATCCTAGTTTTTAGTTTTTGCTGTAAAACTAGGGACATCTACCAAATTATGTATTTTACCATGCAAACTCTTTCAGGGCAGGGGGTCTCTTTGTTTCATTTGCTTGACTAAGTGGTTGGAACACTGTAGTCACATAGCAAATATTTGGAGAGAGAGAGAAGGGGAGTGGAGAGAGAGAAAACAAGGAAACAAGAGTAGCTCTAACCCCCATCTTCAGCCTCTTAATCTTACAAGGCCTACCCTAAGCATTCATGTGAGCACTCTGACCCCACAGAAACTGGACAGGGGGGCTCTCAGAAGTCCCCAGCAGCCACGCTAACATGCCTGAGCCCCGCAATGGGCTCACCCTGCCCAGCTGCAGCTGCAGCGAAGTTTGGGGTCACATTACCCATACACCTCCCCCTTGATTAATTAATGCAGCAGCATCGCATCTCTGTAGACATGCTTGTCACTTAGCAAAACAGAAGCAGCCAAGAGGGAGATGGAAAAGGAAAATGAGAGAAACGAGAGAATACCAAGAAACACATGAAAAAGTTAAGAAACATAACCAATGGAAGTGGTTTCCTTTAGGCACAAAATTACAAAATATTAAAAAAGAAGAAACCTCAGAAATGATGCAGTCACCCCTCCTCATTTTACAAAAGAGAAAACGGAGGCCCAGAGAGTTATGAATTGCTGCCATTACAATAAACGCTAACTGCAGAGCCTGGGAGGGTTTCTCCCTCCCAGGGGCCCCTGAGTGGCAGTGGAAGGGCTCGCTTGTCGTCATTCTGAGATAACGAACGCTGAGACATGACTGTGCTCTGTCTCTCCCCCCACTTCCCCTCCACACCGGACACCCCGCAGCTCTTTGCTCTGTTCTGTACCAACTCTGGCTTCGGAGGAGAGAGCAGGATCTGGGGGCTCGGCTTAGGAAAGGCGTGTCCGCTCACAAAGATTTCATTGTACTGGAAGTCCAGCCTGAGCCTGCAAACTGCACTGTGTTGGCCCTTTCACCTGGAACCTCGGTTCCAACTATAGTTCAACCCATTAGCCGTAAGCCTAGGTGTCCCCAGCGCGTGTTTGTGCCCAGCTTTCTACCCATTATATGACTCCTGCTGCTTGTTTCCAAGATTCCCCTTCAGACAGGCCAACTGAGATTTCTCTGCACATCAGCACAGACCGTGTCAGGCTGTGTAGCTCAGCGGGCCTGGGGGTTCCAACCCTGCACCATTTATTTTAAAAGAACCAGCCCTGGACTGCCTCCTGGGACACAAATGCCAAGCCCCTGGAATACCCAAGTGTCTTTTTATACCTGCAACCTTGGGCCACACCAGACAGTGTATGTGATCTTCGGTGAATATCCATTTTTGTTTGCCTGGGGCACGGGGCCACACTGTGTCACTCTGACCTCTGGGTGGGGAACCGAGGTCAGCCATGCCGACGAAGCCCAACAAAATCCCTGCGCACCCAGGCTCAGTGAGCTTCTTGGGCTGGCAGCAACCTGTTCATGTCGTCAGACACCCACTGCTGAGGAAACAAGGTCTGTGCACACAACCCCACCGGGAGTCAACCGAGGCTTGCACCTGGTCTTGCCCGGAGTATGCCCTATGGGCCTTTCACCGTTGCTCATTTTAACACGTATCCTTTGGTGTCATAAACCACAGCGCCGAGCTTTTCAGAGTTCTGAGAATACTTCTAGCAAATAACTGAACCGAGTGTGGTCTTGGGCACCCTGCGCACAGACCAGGCTTTCCTCTCCCACGTGTGTCTCCAGGATTCCATCAGACTTACGCCCAGCTGCTTGGCCACGGCCACTCTCTGGGCAGACACCTGATATCCACGGAACCCCTTCGGTTTAATCACCCACAGGTCTCTGCAGAAATAAGTGCACAGAAAGAATAAAGCCATACAATTTTTGCCAGAAAAAAATAAGCAGCGACTTCTGAAATGTAAACTAATTATAGGAATAAACATGAAATGAATGAAAGAGACTGACCAACTGCAAATTAGATCATTTTCACCTTAATGCTGATGACTATTTCTTTTCCATGTAGGAGATCAGCGTGCTTCATAAATTCAACCCAATAAGGTTGAAGTGCCCCACAAGGGCCGGCTGGAAGCAGCCGTAGCGCCTTTCCTTGGAACTCGTCTGGTCCAATTTATCACCTGTCCCTAACACCGCAGCCTCAGCAGAGGTGAGGCAGCCATCCACCCAGACATTCAACATGAAGGCGTAAGAATCAAAGAAGCATGTTGCTAGTTCTGCGCGTTGTTCTCGTAGCGCGAGCCTGGGCTGACTGTGAGCAGAGGCATGAGCCATCTGGAACAACATGACGGTGGGGACAGCGCAGGACACTCGATCACCATCTCCGTTAGCCCCACCCCCAAACGTGTGACAGGGACTCAACTGGGAAAAGGAGAATTCCCAATCCATTACACGTCACTGCTCTGTCACCAGAATGTGAGGTGCCAACAGCTAGCTTTTGTTTTCTTTTTGCTTCTAAGAAAGTCTGGTAGCTGACACACAGACCCTTCAAACTATCCAAAGTCATTACCTTGTAGCTCAGAGCTCTTGGCACACAATAGAAGGTTAATTGCAGCCTTTTAAGAGGAGCTTTTTGAAGAAGTGCATAGTGACTGAAAGAATCACTCCAAGAGGAGGCAAATATCAGGATAAGTCAGTAAATTCAGCCTACACACAACTTGTTAATATACTACATGCTACTGAATATGCAAAAAAATCGTGCCTGTTGAACGTAGAAGAGGAACCACAGGCTGTTGGTAGGCATTTCTGTCAGCCGCAATCGGCAGCTTGACCACGATCGCTTCTCTCATGCCCGTGCCAGGGACAGGGCGACAGTCACCGCCACTGGAAGAGCGGAGGCCTGAAGAGGCCTGTGAAGGGCAAGCACGGGTGACACGGGAGCGTGGCGGCAGCCCCTGGGAAACCGCCCATTTGCACGAGTGCTCCCAGAGGCGAAGGAGCAGGGAGGCGTCTCCGGGCTGAGGGACTCGCTTCCCGTGAGTCCGGGAAGGACTCCTGCACCCATGACCAGCCTGAGAACCGTTAACGTACTGAAAAATTGCGCGCACATCAAGTTAAGTTAAATTTTAGTCTTCCATCTGTTAAAAAAAAAAGTATCGGTATCTGATACAGCATTTTTGAAGCTGAATTTAATTTAGTAACAGTTTATAAAATGTAGTGATATTTAAGATGCTGAATAGCTTCAGTTTTCTAAAACAGTCACAAAGCGGATTTCATGTTAATGCAAGGTTCTAGTATGAAAGGAATGGTTGGGACCCAGATTCTCTATGTCAGGCCTCCATTCATCTTCACGGGATGTAACTAACAGACGGAGAACAGCACCGCACCAGCAACACGGATGGAGCTGCGGCTGCACCTGCCGGCGTGCTGCTGGGCTCCAAAGCCTCCGAGTCAAACCGAGTGTCGCTGCACTCCCGTCCTGTCGCTGCCCTGCCCGTCCTGTCCACTCCCGTCCCCGGTACCACCACTCAGAACGGTCTGCCGGCAGCAACAAGAAGACACTGAACACATTTTATAGCTGTCCGGCTTGATGGAAGAAGAATAAGGTAAATCGATACTTTTTTGTCATTTCCTGAAAATACTGTATTCTCCAAGACATTCAGCCAGCATTTGCTCATTTAGGCAAGGACAAAAACATAAAAAGAAAGTTTTCAACTCAGAAAATGAGCACATCAATATTTCTGGGTCACAGAAATTGAATCGTATCAAGCATGACTTTGAAATCTAAGTTAAATACACTAGCAAGGTGGTTGTGCTCTCAGTAATGGTAACTATCATTAAGGAAACCTAAAATTTCAGGAATGAATAGTCATATTTAACATTCTGTTCCTGCCACTGAAATATTACTAAATTTATAGCCCCATTTAAAAATGCCAGGACATGAATTTTTTGGTAAAATTAGACCTGCAAAAACATTCTGTGTCTTTACTCATACAATATATTTTCCCCATGCATTGTTCCATGAATTTGACAGAAGTTTTTTCTTAAAAGTATACTTTATTTTCCTAGCTGGTGTGGCTCAGTGGATTGAGTGCCGGCCTGCGAACCAAAGGGTTGCTGGTTCGATTCCCAGTCAGGGCACATGCCTGGGTTGACAGCCAGGTCCCCAGTGTGGGGTGCGTGAGAGGCAACCACACATTGATGTTTCTTCCCCTCTCTTTCTCTCTCTCTTCTTCTCTCCAAAAATATATAAAATCTTTTTAAAAAGTACATGTTATTATCCAATATTATTTCTGACTTTTGAAAACGAGTGTTTCTTTTTGAATTTTTTTAAAATTAAAGTTCATATTCAATATTAATTTGAATCGGTTTTAGGTGTACAGGATAGTGGTTAGAAAACCAGGTACTTTTCAAAGTCTCCCCTATTTCAAGCACGCACTTGGCATCGTGCGTAGTCATTACAATTTACTGACTGTACTCACCGCGCTGTGGTTTCCACCCCGGGACTATTTTGTGGCTCCCAGTCTGTACTTCCTAATCCCTTCGCCTCTTTCCCCGAGCCCTCCAACCCCACTCCCGTGTCTGAGTCTATTTCTACCGTGTTTGTTCATTTACTTTGCTCTTTAGATTCCATGTGCAAGTGGAACTACCCGGTATTTGTCTTTCTCTGTCTGACTCATTTCACTTAGCATCATACCCTCTGGGTCCATCCATTCTGTCACAAATGGTAAGATTTCATTCTTTCGTTTTCATTCTTTCGTAAACCAAGTAATACCCTAGTGTATGTAGGCACCACTGCTTTTCTATCCACTCGTGCATGGATGGGCACTTGGGTTATTTCCATATCTTGGCTCCTGTAAAAAAAATGCTATCGTCAACATAGGGGTGCATATAGTCTTTCAAATTTGTATGTTGGGTTTCTTCAGCTATACTTTCAAAAGTGGAGTCGCTGGGTCATCAGGCAGTGCCAATTTTTGGAGCATCCGTCGTGCTATTTTGCACAGTGGCTGCGCCAGTCTGCATCCCCACCAACAGTGCAGGAGGATTCCATTTCCTCTGCATCTTTGCCAACATTTGTTGTTTGTTGATTTAGTGATGACAGCAGTTCTGACCGATGTTATTGTGGTTTTAATTTGCACTTCTCTGATCATTCATGATGTCGAGCATCTTTTCATATGTCTATCGCCATCTATATGTCCTCTTTGGAGAAGTGTCTATTCCAGCCCTCTAATTTTTCATTGGAATGCTTCTTTTCTTAGTGTTGAGGTTTTTTTTATAAATTTTGGACATTAATTGCTTTTTGGATGTATCATTGGTGAATATATCTTCTCCCATTCAGTAGGCTGTGTCTTTATTGTTATTGTTGATGATTTCCATTGCTGTGCAAAAGCTCTTGAGTTTGATGTCGTCCCATTTGCTTTTATTTTTTTCTTTCATTTCCCTTGCCCAGGGTAATAAATCAGAAAAAAATATTGCTAAGAGAAATGTCAGAGGTATTACTGCTTGTGTTTTCTTCTGGGAGTTTCATGGTTTGGGCCTTACATTGAAGTCTTTAATCCACTTTGAGTCTTTTCTTCTGTAACGAATGGTTTTAGTGGTCTAGTTTCATTTTGTCCACCTATCTGTCCAGTTTCCCCAACACCATTTATTGAATATACTGTCTTTACCCTACTGTATGTTCTTGTCTCCTTTGTTATATATTAATTGACCACATGGGTGTGGATTTATTTTGGGGCTCTTTATTCTGTTCCATTGATCTATGTGTCTGTTTTTATGCCAGTACTATGCTGCTTTGATTATTATAGCTTTGTAGTATAGTTTGATATCAGGTAGCATGATACTGCCAACTTTGTTCTTCTTTCTCAAGGTTGCAGTGACTATTCAGGGTCTTCCATGGTTCCATATAAATTTTTGGATTATTTCTTCTAGTTCTGTGAAATATGCCCTTGGTATTTTGACAGGAATTGTGTTGAATCTATAGATTGCTTTGGGGTATATGAACATTTTAGTGATATTAATTCTTCCTAACAGTAGCTCAGTATAGGCTTCCATTTATTTGTATCTTCTATTTCTTTCTTCAGTGTTTTATAATTTTGGTTAAATTTATTCCTAGGTATTTTTTGATGTAATTGTAAATGGAATCATTTTCTTAGTTTCCCTTTCTGGTAGCCCATTATTGGTGTATAAAAATACAACCTATTTCTGTATATTTTGCATCCTGCTACTTTACTGAATTCATTTATCAGTTGTAAGATTTTTGGTGGAATCTTTAGGGTTCTCTATATACAGTACCATGCCATCTGCAAATAATGACAGTTTTACTTCTTCCCCTCCAATTTATATGCTTTTTATTTCTTCTTCTTGTCTAATTGTTGTGGCTAGGACCTAGCCTGTTCAATAAGAGTATTAAAAGTGTACATCCCTATATTGCTCCTGATGTTATGAAAAATGCTTTTATTTTTTCCCCATTGAGTACAATGTTATCTGTGGGTCATATACAGCCTTTATTAATTAAGGTATGTTGCCTCTGTTCCCAATTTGCTGAGAGTTTTTATTACATATGAGTGCTGAATTTTGTCAAGTGCTTATTCTTGACATCTATTAATATAATCATATGATTTTTTATCCTTCCGTTTTTATGTGATGTTTCACGCTAATTGGTTTGCAGATATTGAATCAACCTTGCATCTCAGGAATAAATCCTACTTGATCGTGGTGCATAATCTTTTTAATGTATTTCTGAATTTAGTTTGCTAATATTTTGTTGAGGATTTTGGTACCTATGTTCATCAGGGATACTGCCTATAATTTTCTGCCTGTGTAGTGTTTTGTGGCCCAACACATGGTCTGTCCTGGATAATGCTCTATGAGCACTGGAGACGAACGTCTATTCTGCCGCTTTGGGATGAAATGCCTGAATACACCAGTTAAATGGAAATGGAGATGCCTTGATCGCCTCGCCTCAGCACATGTACATTTAAAGAGAATGGTATAAAAGTTGAGTTTAGAAAGACTCCCGATGATCTTCCACGGAATTTTGAATCTGAGCAAAATATAATTGCTCCTGAGTTGGAAAACATGTTATATTTACATAAATTAAAGGGGCTCCAAGCAATAATTAAAAATATTGCAAAGCATTTATAGTAAAATGCAGTAGAATTGGAAGTACATAGAGTTTACAGTCTTAGCAACTAGAGACCAAGTCATGGCTAATGGCTGACCTGGGGCAAGTTGGCGTCTCTGAGCCTAGGACTCACTTTCTGTACAAGGGGAAGGTGCCCAGGGTATGGCTGCTCCGAAGATCAAATACGCATCTGTCTGCGCACAGGGCCCGCCCCGGGGGGTCCAGTCAACGCCACCTTCTCTCTTTCCTGCAAACACACTGATTACGGAACAGAAGAGCAGTGGGGAAGGGAGAGAGAGGGAGTGGGAGAGGGCACAATAAAAGACAAACGTCGTGGTAGATATCCTTGCTAGACATTATAAAAACAAAGGAATCCAGAAGACATAATTTGAGTGCTAGGTCATTAATATCTTGGTTTTTGAGGCCAAGGGACTCGATTCTAAATCCTAAGGAGGACATAGTTGGGCCTACATGAGAAAAGGCCATGCCCATGGGAGAAAGAAGAACAGGAAGCCCCATCTCTGTTTTGCTCATGGGTTTCCTCTCGGGCCCTTTGATTCAGAGATTGGTGGCTTCTTCCCTGTGCCCCAGTTAGGCTTCAGCAACCAGGAGCTGAAATGCCATTTGGAAGGAGAGTCCTCTCTGAGGAAATTAGACACTGGACTCACTGACTTATTTATTCAAATGATTTGTGACAGAAAGAACTTTGAAAAAAAATTTAAACAAGTCCCTGAAATAACATTATTTCATCTATAAATATTTCAGACGGTATCTCTAAAATGTAAGGATTCTTTCAAAGGATACAAAAATACTATTAACACGTCTAAAAATAATATTTTCTTACTATAAAATTTGTACTCGAATATGTCTCACTGTCTCATGATATTTTTTAACAGGTCGTTCAATTCAGAATTCAAAGTTTACTTCCAAGCAACCTAGGAGCGTGGGTTGAAAGGGCCGGCAGGAGAGCGCAGATGAAGAAAGCCGTCCAGGAGACGCCGATGGTCAAGGCAGGTGAATGGTGTATGGGGATTCGGTGTGCTGCTCGCCCTA
>PVKM010013413.1:0-30300 GCA_004027735.1 Carollia perspicillata
TATGTAAGATGTTGCTGCTTTTACATGCCCTGATTATTGTATTTAGGTCTGTTTAAACCTGTGCAACATGTTATGGTTTGGGGAGTCTTAGGCTGGTTGTTTATCTCCTTACATTGGGATTGGCAGGCTTCCAGATTTTATATTAATGACAAAAAAAGACACAAGAATGTGAAAAACATTTAAATGTGATTTGTGCAAGATGCTTTCTTCAATTCAAGAAAAACTTTTCACACGTGCATGCATTTATACAGACTCTTCCTTCAGCCTATAATTTTTCCCTCTCTGAATGAGAAACACCTACTCATTTTTTTACAACCAAACTCAGATGCCATGTCTCCATAAAGCCTTGTTCAGTCCAGTCACCAATGTGTATGGATATCACTCTATATAAGCTCTGGGTGCAGAAATATTTAATGTTTTATGTTACCAAGTCTTAGCAAAGAGTCTAACATAATATACAGAATCATTATATTTGATATTGTTACTAAAACATTGTTCACTTGTAATGTTTGTTCTGTTTTCATCAATTTTATTAAAAAGTGACAGAAACATGAGTATTTCCCATTACTTGTTTCTCCTACCTAACTTAGCTATAATTAAGATCCTTTATTTGGGGTCACTTTTGATTCTGCAATTTTAATATACTTCGAACTTATTTTGTTTTGATAACTGAAGCTGCTGTTTAAAAAGTCAAGCTTACGTTTTACCTATTCTAATGTTTTAAAGTTAATTTAATTTAACATTGTTAATGTTATATAACTTCTCTAATTTTTTTTTACTAAGTGAAAATACTAATATATGAGCCTTATCTTATTTGCGTGGTTTTCGGACTATTATGCAGTCATTAAAAAGAATGTGGTAAATCTAGTTATACTACCTCTAACATTTTTATTAGATATTTTGGAGTCAAAAAATAATGAGTGACTATATTCTATATAGTTTACAAACTTCTATATCCACTTAGGATATAGAAAACCTTAGGAATATATTGCTCCCACCCTAACAACTCAGAAAACTAGATAATTTATAAAATCTTATTTTACCAATATTATCAGAATGCTGAGCTCATAAGTCAATGAAACAAATGGAAACTCCAAGCCCCTCCAAGGAGACAGAATATATGAATTCCTTTACCTTTGGCAGAATGTGGGAGAAAGAGGCAAACTATAAACATGGGCAAATAAGAAAATATCTGAGATGTTAACATATTCTTCAAGGCCAACTAAAGGCTATTGTGAAAGTTTAGAATCTCTAGAAGCCTTGGATAGAAAAAGAAAATTCTATTTCACTGGATAGCTTTTTTCCATGGGCCTTCACCAGTAATTTTGATAAAGATTGGAGAAAGAACAGCAAGAGTTGGAAAAGTTCCCCTTAGGGGCAGACGGGCTGAAAACTCTTCTCACATTCCCAGACCCTTCCACACATGAGGCAAATCTGTTCTCTGTCCTCGCCACAATCATTGTACCAAGTATCTTAGTCATCAAGAGCTACTACTCTAACAAAATACCACTGATTACGTGGCTTAAACAACAGGCATTTATTTCTCAGAGTTCGGGTGGCTGCGGAGCATGAGATCAGGGTGCCAGCATGGGTCTGTTGGCCTTCAGGTAAAGGCCTTTCCTCACTTCCAGGGGGCTGCCTTGTTTAATCCTCACAAGGTGGAGGGAGGAAGCTCTGATGTCTCCGTCTCTTCTTTATAAGGGAAATGATCCCATCATGCTGGTTCTGTCCAGACGACCTCATCTAAACCTGGTTACCTCCCAAATGCTCCATGACCTAGTACCATCACATTGAGGTTTGATGTATCAACATATGAATTTTGGGAGAGCACAAACATTGAGTCCATAACATCAAGTAACATTGACAATAACCTTCTACTGTGAAAAACGGAAACCCCTCATGCCATTGGTTCTAGGCGAAAGAACTCTGCTGTGGAAAAAGGAATGGACACCAAAGCCATCAGTTCCTAGGGAAGGGACAGGACACCCAGCTGGGCATGGGATCTTACACTCATATTAAGTGGATGTCTGCTACTATTAAGCAAGGGACAAGAAATTGTCTGACACCCAAGACCATCCGCAGACACAAGCTTGGCTGCTAAAGTTGGGAGAGAAACAGGAATGCTGAGATAGCCCCACCTTTGAGCCCCAGTTTCCCAGGACCTGCCTAAGACTGTAGTTATACTAGGATAACCAAGAACTTTCCATCCATCCCCCAACATAAGCCTCATATGGAGTAACATGCAGTAGAAATCTGCAGAAATGTAACAGAACAGAGAGACCTCTCTCTGTGGTGTGTCTCACACTGAATATGGGGAGCAACAGCCCACCACTGTGTGAATTATAGACCCACTTATATCCTCTTCACTCACCACCAAAAACACATTGACAGCCTGATAGAAGTGGGGGTGATCACTTCTAAGCATAAATGCTACTTACTTCAGTCTCTACTACTCTCGTTCACAATGTCGAACCTTGGAAAAATATGAGACAACTAAAAAGTGAGAGAAAACAACACATCATCAAGGGATGAAGTAGTTCATGATCAAGGTTTTCAGAAAATCCAAATGTTGAGTGAGACCATAAAAATAACTACAATTAATATTGAAGATCTAAAAGGTATAGAGTATAACATAATACTAATTTAATTCAAATCAAATATTAAAAATAAAAAAATAAAAATTTAGATTTATAAATTATTGGGATAATTGGTTAAACTTTATTTTTGATTAGAAAAATGTGTTTTATTATCTTTCCTTGGCTATCTACTGGAATGTATCATTTTTTTTCTCATTTAATTTTTAAAGATTTGATCTTTATTGTATTTTTCCATTACCATTTAGTCCCCTCACACCTGCCTGCCCCCAGCAATCACCACACTGTTGTCCACGTCCGTGAGTCCTTTCTGCTCAATGTCTCCATAACCCTTCCTGCCAGTTATGCCTAGGGAGACAACTCTGTTATTTAAGAAAATATTTCATGAAGGTAATTGATATTGGGTAAGGTTGTAGTGTTTTGAGTTAGAAGGAGAAAAAGTTATGCAAATTGTACTTTGTTTAAAATATGTAGATATTTAGGCATGGCAGATGCCTGAAAAGCAAAATAAATAAAGGGATGACTAGAAACTTGGCAGCATCTAAAGAACAAGAATGTTGACCATTTGACTCTAAGGTATAATTACTTCTGTAATAATACGACAACTTCCCCTTTTTCCTCTCACAAACTTCTAGTGAGGTTTACTTCATACATAACAGCTTTCTGTGATATTTGGAGTGATGTAGGGAACAAATAAAAACAAGTAAAAGAGGCATAGCTGAGAAAAAAATAGATTGAGTGGACTCATGAAGGAATCTTTACAAATAAGCAGGGGAATTCGCAAAATTGTGAAGTTCATGCAGCGCTGACATTAGGTGGGGTCTCCCTGTCCTTATTCCCACACAGGCTGGCTTGGGACCCCCATTCCATGCTCAACACATATTTCATTGTATTATTTTAAAATATATATTAAAATAATTCTTACTCAATTCTATAATTCCCAAACAGATTTTGCATTCATGGAAATTAACAAAATTTTACCATGAAGCCGCTGTAAAACTCCCGTGGCCACCCTGGCGTGTGGCTGCTCAGGATGATATTCAGTGAAGCTCAGGAAAGAAAGTAAAAGAGTGTGGGAAAGAGTAATGGTGTTTTCCCTTCACTTTCTGTTCATTTTTTAGTGCTGAAGACAATATAACTTTAGAATGGATTTCACCTGAGGAAAAGGAAAAAAAACTATAATGTTTTATCCAGAATATTTTGTTAAAGAAAGAGTACTTTTTATAAAATGGCTTTTACCTCAAGCTCCCTTTTTGCGAATGAAATCTAGGGCCGTAAGTATGATGTGTATTTCTATTAAACCTTTACACCGCTGGTTATCTAGAGTGAGTATGACACTTTCACATTTACTTGCATTTTTCTTTTCTTTTTTTAAGAGTTCATTTTTATTGCTTCTTTCCATCATCAGTTATTATCCCCCCTATACCCTCCTCCACCTCCGTCCAACCTCTCTACTCCCCTCACCCCCCACAATTACCACACTGTTGTCCATTTTGCATTTTTTTGGTTACTTTTACTCTTACAATAGGCATGGCTTTCATATTCAGAAGTCAACCAAATTACTAAATATTTAAATATAATCATAAGTCTTTAAAGTCTTATTAGAAAGTAGATGTTTTACCATACATTTTCCAGTTTTTATCAGAACTTGATGTTTGTCCTTTACTATAGGCTATAAAATAATTATCATTATATGATATAAGCAGTTTTATTCAGCCTTCTAGTTTTTGTATAACTATGCGATATGAGTATTTTCTGTTTGTTATTACATGCTCTCCATAGACATGATGTTAAATAAATTCAAAATATTTTGATTAGCAAATGCACTGTAATATGTGCAAATATTCTATTATTCTATTCTATTGTTATGATATTTTTCTTCAACATTTTATCTGTAATGAATAATGTATTTTTAGTTAAGATACTTTGGTGGCAAATAACAGAAGCCACATTGAATCAGTTTAAGCAGTCAAACAGAAAGGACATTTTATGTATGTGCAATTTTAAATTTAAGGGAAAATTGAACAAAGTTTTCAGTTGGGTCTGACACTGGGACAGTTCTGAAGCTCTCCATAGGAAATTGGTTTTATGTTTTCTTCTCTACTCAGTTATTGACATAAATTCTACTCCTAACTCTCAACCTCCATGTTCTTTAGTTTAATTTTCCAAGAAGGAGGAAATCTGATTGACTTCATTAATTGATCAGCAATATGCAAACTCGGCAGTTAGGGAGATGCCCCCTTGTGAATTGGGGCAACTGGTTCTCAAGAAAAGGGCTGTGCAGACATCTCAACAATTGTCTCTGAGAGTGTGATAAACAGTTTTGAGCATAGACATGTCTCTGGATTTAGAACCATTTCCCTTAAATCAATTTCCACACATAGACTTTTTTTCATAAAAGGATGTAAATCTCTTTGCTGACCTCATATAAACCAATGCCTTCAACTACTACTCACAAATAAATAGCTTTCCAACCAACCTGGAGTTCCAGTCCTACTCCTTAAGTTCAGACTCATATACTCGAGCTGTGTACTTATAATCTCCCACAGGGTGTCATTGTCACATCCAGCCATCCAAGCTAAAATTAACTCATATCACTCAACCCAATTATACATTTTTCCTCTATTACCTGAATTAAAATAATTAAAATCTTCAATGGCTCTTCAAAAGTTGGGATAAAATATTTCTTCCTACTTAGAGTGTCTATATGGTCAGACTCCAATTTGTTTTTCTTATTATATTGTATGTTATCTTCTCTCCTACAACCACTCCCAAGTATGTCTTCCTGTATTTCTCCAACAAAAGATCAAGATTTCATTGTTTTTTTGTTCTTTCATTCTTTACCTCTCTGACTCAACAGCCTCAACTGAGCTCAAGTGTTAGCTTCTCAAAAGTTTTTCCTATTAATTAATTGACCTTGTAGCGTTGTGTATAGAATTTATCATAGTGGTTGTTGAGTGCATCAATGATTATTGGTTTACATAGATTTGCTTCCATGTAAGCGATCTTCACTCAGATAATACTGTATTTATCCCATTACATGTTTGAATACTTACTTCCCAGGAAGTGACTAATATAGAGAAGCCCTCACTGTGTGCTATCTGAAACATTTAGATGTTTACACTAAATTTCTTCTAGGAAGTCCAATGATGCCTTCTAGTTATGCTATTCCCTTCTGCCCCCTTCTGAAATGTGTCATAATTACACACACACAAAATTCTGTCTAGAAAACAGACATTAAAACCCAAAGACTAGACAATATAGGTGATCCAACAATGTTTAACCAAATATCATCTTGACTTAGAGGGTTTGAAAAGGAAAGAAAAGTAAAAATAGGTTATAAGAAAATGTTGAACCCCCTATCTGCCAGGGCATAATGCAAATGAAAAAGGGAACATTGACTTTCCATTAATTTTCATTATTTGATATATCAATATTCTTTCTACTTTGATAATTTAAGGGAGTTTCTACCTTGACCTTTTAGCCACCGTCCACTTTATGTTACTCTATTTCTACAAGAGAGCTTGATCAACTGTCTTGAATCTCAATAGTTTTTGGAATAAGTTAGTGCAGATGCTAATATAAGCCTCATCATTTTTCTTAAACTTGAATATGAATTTGCAGTCTTGGTAGCCAACAGTAAAAATGTTCTGTGGTGGATGCCCTGACCAACATGGCAAGTTTGCTGGTCATTGTCCCGCAGATCAAATGGTCGCAGGTTCAATTCTAGGTCAGGGCACATGCCTGGTTGCAGATTGAGTCCCTGGTCTGGGAGCGCTGGAGAGGCAACTGATTGATATTTCTCCTTCACATCAGTGCTTCTCTTTTTCCCATTCTGTCTGCTTTCCCTCTCTCTAAAATAAATAAATAAAATCTTAAAAAAATAGTTCTATGGTTAAAATAAACCAATAGAAATAGGAAAAATAATGAAAGAATACTAGAGACTCAAAATAATTATAGAAGGGAAAATTTCACCTTTGAATGCCACTACATTATCAGGGAGTTCTGGAGGCTAACAAACACAAAAAGTAGCTACTTAGTATACACTACATGCAAGGTGAAATCCAGCTATTTTAGGGGAAGAAGCTACAAACTGTACTCACAGTGGTTTTCCAGTCCAACAGAAATCTTGGCTGGTACATTAGTGGGGACAAGCAGGCTCCCCTTTCACCTAAAAATAGTGCTAATTTAGGAAAAACATTTCTGTCAGTGATCAACTAGTAAAATCTTTACACAATAAATGTAAAGTGAAGCTAATGAATTTCTTTTAAATGAATAATTTAAGACCCTGTAGGATTTATACTTTCTGTATTGCTCTGATTATTGAATCATTGTATATACAACCAGAGAAAGAGAATTTTGCAGTAGTTCAGGGTAATTAGAACAGTAAGTCATTAATCCTACTTTCAAGTGGGAGAAGAAACCAAAGAAGGCTTCACTTTCAAGGTTGTGATATATGCTTCGAAGAAGAAATTGGACTTTCCTAAATTTGGGGTTTGGAAAGGACACTCACGGCAGAGATAACAGCATCTACCAATGTATGTGGCCACGTAAGTTCCAAGCATGCTGAAGGCTCTGAAGGTTATGCATTTGTTTCTATTGAATAGATTCACCAGGAAGAAGTAGTCTAAGTCCAAGGCAGAAAAACAGTAGGGTGGCCTGTGAGCTGTAATACTCATACATTGGATTTAAACACGTCGTGGAACATGGATTTTTGTTGAAGCTTAAAAGCAAAGGAGTTACATGGTTTTAACTTGCAATTTAGAAGGATCGCCCTGCCATCTATGAAGAAAACAGGGACAAAGAGTGGGCAATGGGAGGAAGCTGAGATGAGGGTAACTATCAGTCAGGATTTTTTCAAAAACCAACTGAAAATAATTTCAAATTTTGCGATGTAAAAAAAATACTAGCATGCAAATATAACATAAAACATACAAGTGAACCATGCCAGTCATCATTTAAAAATGTTTATGAGTCAGTCTGTAAATATTTTCAAGTCAACCTTTTCAAAAATGTCACATTCTTTATTAAAACATTTTTAATATATAAAACATTCCTGCCTAACATTGTGCTTCATTAATGCTAGCTTAGACTGTGTTCATAACACACTAACACTTAAATTCTCTTTAGAAATTAAATGAACTATTCTTGTATATTAGAGTAATAATTCTAGATATTATTAATATAATAACAAACCTAGGGCTAGTCAGCTTTCCAGTTTAACAGACTACCTAGGGTCAAATTTTTATAAACACAATATTTTAAAATAGTAACTATAAACACTCCATTTTCTGTAGCAAATATGTAAGTTCCCATAATTAATATGTCACGCTATACCTTTGCCATATATATTATATCCCAGGTACTGCTGTCATGTTCCGATGCTGCCTGTTCCATCAAAAAATGCCAACTGCAGGCATGTGGTGTGACAGATACCTGATATCTAAATACTGCTTGTCAACATCTATCAAGTGCAAGTTTCTACGATTGATTCTAAAGCTGTTAGTACTTCCAAAATTGCAGCATAAAGTCTTACTGGTTTTCTCAAAATGGACTACTAAATTATTAAATTGCTTGGTGTCATGAAGTCAGTGCAACAGTTTAACCTTTAGTAATTTTGGAAAATCCAAATCCACTTGATTTTTCTTTCTCTTTAAACCAGTGCTGGCTATGTATCTTATTGGAAAACTAAGTACCATTTTAATTGTCCTTTTGCATGATATCTTCCTATTCATTAATATTAAAATAATACATGAGTTGGTCATTCTCCTTTTTCTTTTTTACACATACTACAAATAAGGTTTTCCTCAGTGAAAGAGTGAGCAGTCTGGCTGCAAGGAGCGTTGCCAGGACTGTCAATGATAGAGGATTTTTAGAAAGACGGTGGCTGCAGTGTCTGAGATAAACCATGAGGCCAAAATCCCCTCTTCCTGGAGCCCAGTGGGGAAGATATTGTGTTTTGTTGTGATCAACACATTTATTAAACCTTAAAATATGCATTTCCTATTGATTCTGGGTCTAGAACACTTTAGTTTGTCTAGAAATCTTTAGGTAAGAGGCTACAAAGGCATAATCTCTAATTCTATGGCTGTTATAAATGGATGAGTGCAAAACGCACACATACACATACACATTCCAAAAATGATAGTGAATCTTAAAATAAGTGGACTTATTATGAATACAATAACAATTTGAAGAAGCCAGATATTATAAGAAATGTAGAATAAATTACTCAAAGAGTGGCATGTGAATGCCCAGAAAAATAACTTTGAAGAAAAACTCATCTCAAACTCAGTATTACTGCACTTTATTATGACAAATATACAGAATGAGAATATCAGGCAATTTAGAAGACCTGGAATATATGGAAGTGCAATTTCAGCTCAGTATTTGACTTCTTTCATCAGATACTGGTGGAAAATTTGGGGAGGGTATAGACTGGAAACTAGCTAAATAAAGTATTCCTAAAATGTTGATGGTAAATTAATGTCAATGCACAAGATTTCTAGCGATTTATCATGGGCATTATTTGATTTGGCTAGGTCATCATGTTTCATTAATATAGCTGATGAATATTCCGAAGGTATTCTCACCAAGTTTGTAAATGACACAAATATCAAAGGGACATCATAACAAGGATCCAAAAGCAAATCATAGCAGGAATTATTTATTTTTCACAAGCTCCAATTTTCTGTTGATATTAAACTACTGAAAAATACATACTGAATTAGGCATCATATAAATGTCATTGTTTTAAAAGGTTCTAAGTACTTGCTCTCAATTTCAATATTCATCTTATGGTCCAGTAACATATGGTCCAGGAACCAGCATTGTTTTAGAGAATTATATTTGTATTTCCACTTGTGTGTGTGTGTACTATAGCACCTCGTGAATTTTAGTAGGTTATTAGTTCTGGATAAATATTAAATTACATATAGCACCAAGTTCACTTGTTTTTTTTTTGAGCCTGTATTTTTTCCAATGTTACTTTATTTTTATATTTTTAATTACAGTTTACATACAGTATTATATTCATTTCAGGGGTACAACATAGCGATTACACATTTATATGCCTTATGAAGTGATTCCTTTTGATAAATGTAGTGTCCTACTGGCACCATACATAGTTATTACAATATTATTGAGTCCTTGACATTCCCGTGACTATTTTGTGACTGCTAATTTGTACATCTTAATCCCTTCACCTTTTTCAGCCTGTATTTTATAAGGTGAAATTTAACAGGAGTGAACCAAGGATCCTGAAAATTATACAAGTACAGGATGAAGGAAACATCACGGCAGCTTTTGTAAAATGTGTAAGGGCTAAGCTGATAAGATCAGTACATGTTTTGGGAAATGTCTGTGCCCACCGGTAAACACGCACACCTTAAGTTGGTGTAAAAGATAGGTAACAACACCGACTATACCTTCTGCCAAAGATTGGTTTAGTGCCTGATGAGCTTGAGACAGACTGCGAAGATAAAGCAGGAGAGCCTGTCTCATCTAGAGATGAACTGGACTGAAAGTGTAATGTTGTTGAAAAGGGGGGAAAAGTTTTTAGATCATTTGAAGCATCTGGGGGAAATTTCAAACTTATCTTCTAATGGACTTCAGATGGACAATTTGGGACTGGGGTAGATGATATATCACTCCTGGGGACACACAGTGGTAGAGTACACCTGGCTTCAGACTCAGGAAACCTTCACAGATTCTGACTGTTCGACCCCGTTTTCTAAAAATAATAATAATTCATTATTATTAGGTATGGGGAGAAGAGCATTGTTGTACTCAGATGTAGGAAGGAAAGATTCAAATCAACTTTCAGGGAAGCACTGTTGTAAGTATGGAGAGGCCTTAACAACATTGTTTATTCCCTTGGTCTCAGTAATTCCTCTTCTGGCCATCTGTTTCATAGTAATAAGCAGCCATGCAGTGATCAGTGTTCAAAGTCATTCATCGGAGTTTTATTTATAATTACAGCCAAATGTGAGAAATATTTTAAATAGCCAACTACGGAGGCATAGTTACAGTGGTCATAATGAAGGAATGATCACAGTAAAATACTATGCAGCTAAATGCATATAAAAAGCAGGTTTCCAAACAGAATATATAAAAATATACCTCTATTTTTTAGGACTTGAATATTTCTCATCCAAGTACTAACCAGGCCCGACCCTGCTTAGCTTCTGAGATCAGATGAGATTGGGTGTGTTCAGGGTGGTATGACCATAGACAGGACTTGATGTCATACATTAAAGTATTAACAATATTCACCTCTTGGTTATAGAATTGTAGATGTTTTATATTTTTTAGTTTTTTTGTTTTGTAATAATGAAAATTAATCATTTATATAATTGAGAAAAATAATGTATTTTATAATTCCAGGTAGGAAAAGCTTTATTATCTTTGATTGTAATTCCCTATTTAACAAAGTAAGTTTATCTTTTCCAAGTTTAAATTTTGGTTCTGATAAGAGAAGACTGAAGAAAAAGGTTAACTTTAGCCTTAACTTTGTCACCTTAGTTAATATTGCAGAATCTCTGCCCACAGTAGGTCCTCTCTTGTAGTAACTGCAGTGGTGGCTAGTGAGAAAGACAAAAACTGCTGAAGAAAAATCATCCTGATCTGTATCATTTGTTGATTTCCATGTTGTAAGTACTCCCACTACGGGTGAGTCAAACCACCACCATTTCAGTTTCTGTCTCACAAACTGTCTGGTATTAAACAGTTAGCCTTCCCCAGACAGTGTGAATTAGCTCCAACTCTTCACTGACAAGCTTGTTTTGCTCAGACAAGTTTGTTGAGCTAAATGAGCAAAGTTTTGGTTGCCTCCTTCCTATGGCAAAAAAATCTGTCTTTCTGAACTTAGCTTTCCTTATGCTATCATTATTATTTTATGTCATCTTAAAAATTGTATTTTTTTATGTGCCCCCTCCATTAGGTTTTTGGACACATACTTATATTTTTACCCACATGAGTTGGAGTCTTTAAAGATAATGACAGCTCTTTATTTTTAGGTTTATTTATAGATGTACTATCAAAATCTATTTTTATTAGCCTCTAATAATTTTCTCCTTTTAAAATTATTGGTTGTGAAATTGTGCTTAATTATTTTATAATTTTAAAAATCTATCAAAATGTAAAGTACTTCCAGCCTTTCCAGTTCTGATTTTTTATTTTAAATTATTAACTTGGGGTCTATTTCATACTTTCATAAGACCATAGCTTGAGTGGTCACTTTCTCCAAGTTACTTTTTTGTCATCAAACATGTCTTTCTTTTTTTCTGCTCTGTACCGGAAGAGTGTTCCCCTTGTCTTTTCATTTGTTCACCTTCCTTTTAAAATGTTTTTTTATTGCAAACACTGTTCCTTCCTAGTCACTTGATGCCTATTCACTTCTTCATGATGCTTGAAAAGACAGTGGTTCATGATGCATGCTCATCATCACTTCCTAGTGCTCATGAGTTCAAGTACTGTAAGTCTGCTTCCTATAAAGGATTTTCAATTTTTCCCATACTGGCTTGGTAAAGAAAAGAACAATGGCATTTTTTATTGCATTCTTCAGTATTTCTTAATTGTTTACACTTCTTTCCTTCATTTTTTGTTGTTGAAGTGTGATAAAAGGAAGAATTTAATAACTCATGTGTTACAGCATCATTAATTTTATTCCCCTACTTATTACAGGGCAAAGACCTATTTTTCACTTACATTTTGTAAAAAAAAAAAAAAAAAAAACATTCAATTTTAATTAAATTCTTTAGTTATAATTATCTCATTTGTCTTTTTATTTTATATTTGGTTGTCATCTTTTCACTGTGGAGATTAACTGATAAATTTTACTTTTGTTTTCTCCTTCATTTCAAAACATGATCTTCTTGGCGATCACTTGAGCTATATTACAATTCTTATGTTTTAAAAATGATTATTTAAAAAAGAATAGCCAAGGAGTAATTAGCCCATAATACCCATGCTAAAAGCTACATGCAAACTATTATTTAATTGCCTATTCAAGGGGACAGAGGATAAAGGGTGGGGGGAAGCTTGCTTAGAATTTCAGCTTCTTTACCTGTTCTCTTGAGAACAATTGCCTTGTATTGTCCTTCTCTCTGCAAGAATATATGAATGCTTTGAATTTATTTTCAGAAATATTGCTAATCCTTATTAAAATCAAATTTTACTCGACTTTACAAAATAATCTATATATCTAATGGACAAAAGCGGTATATTCCTTGGAGAAGTCTCCCAGTTTCCCCATGACAGCGAGATGATCTCTTGTTTCTCACGTCTTGCAAGCAGAAGCAATGACTGCCCTTCGGTTGGGCTATCTTTTCAAGGATGTTTGTATAAAGAACAGCCTTAGATAAAAGTGATAGTATCTTCCTCTGGCACAAAGGGAGGGCAGGCATTCTTACTGACCATTATAAAAGATTTGGGTTCCCTGTGCTTACTATTTTTTTCCTGTAATGAAACCCTCTGTAAGTGAGGCACCAACTGTCCCTTTATGCATTTCCTTGTGAGAACTGGGGCTAAAATAACTAGCACACGCATGAAGAAAATATGCTGTTAATCTTGTTACTTCTTTAGCTGTGAATAATGAAAGGTCTTTTGTCTCTGACCTAGAAATCTTGTGTCTTTCCCCAGCCTCCATGAAATGAGAGCAGGTTAACTGTGTAATTTCCAAGTAGGATAAAATATCAGACCCTTGCCATTCCTCACACAAATAATAAACCATCAATGGCTTTGGAATTAAGCAGATGGTTGTATCAAAATTCCTAAACTTTCTAACATCATCTGATTACTTCCTGATGACTCTGCTTCTATTCCATGAACAATATAGGTTTTCTTTTAACCACAAAGATGAAAGAAAAGACAGAAATATTAAAAACTAATTACAGTATGCATTATTGCTATACAACAGCAATGTGATCAGGAAAATGCTGATTGAGAACCACAAAAATAAATAATTTAAGGGGAAGCTGAAGTCTCAGCTGTGTAACTCTAGAAATTTTAAGTCCCACACAGGGATCAATTGTAATTCATTAAGCAGAAATGGGGTGACTGACTCCTTTTATCTAAGATGCAGAGCTGTTTACGGAGCTACAAAATATTATTGCACTTCTATGGTAGAAAGGATAATGTGATCTGAACTGAGACAATACATACCTTTTGTGTGAATTTAGAAAGAGCACTTGTCTGGGCATATGCAGCCCACTCGTTGGGAGAGCTGAAGGTGCCTCTGTGTAGGAGCAGAGCCAGGACTCGGGTATGATAGTTTTGCCAGTGGAATGTGATGGTTTCATAATTTGTGTAAGCCCCCAGCAGAATATCTTAGGGAACATCACACAAGAAACAAAACAAAACACATAAACAAGAAAAAAAAAACCTATAATCTCAAGCAGCAGTCATGCATTTTTAAAAAATTTTATGTGTGCCTGTGACTTATTAATAAAAATTGTCACCATTTTCTTAATGTATGCTGTGTGCTAGGCACTGTACTGAATACTTTAAATGAACTATCTGATTTTATCCTCAAAACAACTGTATGATACCACTGCTTATGAACCTCATTCTGCAAATGAAGACAAGGAGATTTAGAATGACCACTTAGAGGATAAGCAGCAAAGGCAGGACTCAAGCTCATGTCTGTCTGAGTCCCAAACCATGACATCATTGCCTTAACATCATTTTCCAACCTGGAAGAAAAGGATGATGACCAGGTGGCATCTATGTTTTGACCTTTATGTATCTCCTTTATCCCACTCTCTTGCTTCTTTTTAATTAGTTAATACTCGTAAGCAGTCATTCTTCTTGTTATCAATATGATGATTTTGGAAACCAAATGCCCGAGTTTTAACTTCAGTGTAAAATCTCTTTGCATGCTATTTGTTCTGGTATGCCTTTACTCTGCTAGAAAGAATAACTTGACTGTTTCTCATGTTTAATGAAACTTACTATTTCTTATACTTATACTTGATGTGCTATAACCACCTAGTATTAAAAAATAAAATAAATACTTCTTTACATAAACTCTAACGATCTTAATTTTATGATCTATTTTGCCAATCTTTTTCTATGTGAAGTGTTGCTGACATTTTATAATCAAACCAAATTGTCTCAATTAATTCTTTTGACTTTCTATTCTCACATCTACAGCAACATATCTTTTTGAATTCTCTGCTTCCCAGAAATCAGCAAAAGCTCATTAATTTTGAGTCTCTTGAATAAAGAATTAATAATAACTTGGAAATTAAATAGGCTCAAATGATCTATATTTTAAAGTTAGGGCACGTGTCATGGGTGCAACTTGGTTTTGCTAAATCCGCTGAGTTTTTCTTTTTCTTTATCTTCTCTATTTACCTCCACTTGCTCCTGTGAAAGAGAATGAGGACTTCTTCAGAGGCAGTTTGTCCAAAGCTGCTCTCCTGAATCTAAGAAGAATTTAGCTTTTGAAGCACAAACCAAGCCTAGACAGACGCAAGGGGTGAAAGGCTACCCTGAGAGTTCCAATGTACACGTTCCTTTATGTCTGTCAGTGTTCAGTCTGGCTCTTTCCTTCATAGGAAGAATAGGTTTTTATTTTCTTTTGACTTTTGCCAGCTCCAAAACAGAAACAATGGAGACGTATTATTAAACTAGTATGTTTAACAAAGTTATTTTCATTTAAAAATGCATTTAAAAATCTTTAGAATAATTAGCTGCTAACTAAAATTTTTGCATCTTTAGTGACTGATTTATGTCCCAAAATAATACACTTTTCATCCTGATTAATTTTTATATTGTTGTTAATAATGGACTATGGGAAAATTCAGCAATTGAAATTTTATGGGCAAATTTTAAATCAAACAAAAGTGAAACATCTGTATCTATTGCTGTCATAGTGTTAAATTTAGTGGTAAAATAAGCTATGATTTTCATGATTGGCATTTACATTCTTGTTATACTTGAATACTTAAATTTTACTTCTAATGGCTGATTTCAGTACTGTTTGATCAATATCTAAGTGTTGTCTCATTCAGTGCAATGTGGTATGATACATGAAAATAAGGCATTTCATAAATACTTCTAACTATGAAATTATGATATAGCAATACAATTATTATGCCACTACATTCTAAACATTTACTATTAAATCAAATTTCTTTGGCTAACTATCTTAATAAAACTACCCTGTTTTGTCAGATATATAAAATATACCTCAAAAGAGCTTTATGTGTAAGAAATGCTGAATTTGATTCACATTTATTAATTTTATGAGACATAATATTTTCTAATGATAATGGAAACCAAAAACACTCACTATTGCCATGGAGTTAAAAAATCTCCTAGTTTCAACAACGGACTTAGTGAGCTGATTCTAGCAGTAATTGAGTTTCTGTGCTTTTCTTTTAATTTCTCTACCTGATGATACCTGAGAGCAGTAGACTTTATTTCAGAATCCCATTAGGTACCATTATGAGATCCTATTTCCTGGGGTTTTAAAATCTAATTGTCAGTCAGTGGGTTACAGTAAGCCTCGCTCTCATTTGATTCTCATGGCTCTACACAGTGGGAAAAAAACAAAAGAAGTATGTTCCATCATCCTGTCAAGGAGGTTTCTTAACAAATTACCTTTCGCCTCAAAAGAAAACACGGAGAGACTTTTTTGTTGCTTTAACAATTCTCATAGTTCATATCTTCTTTTCTAGCTTTTAAAGGGAACAAAACTAAAAACCCACAGAGCACAGACATCCTGACAACTGATGTCCTTAGATTTATGAAGAAATGTAAGTGTTTTATAACTATATAAGAGTAAGATGTGCTTCTTAAGAATATTTTAGATACGTTCACAAATCTCCACCTTGTCTAAGAACAAAACTATTGAAAGTCTCTATTTCATGTGATCTGTCGAAACTTTGACTTAAAGTTTGAATATTGATTATTTCCTTTTCCTTTAGCTATTTTGTGAGGAAAGATAGTTTCTAAATCATTTTTGCCACAACACTTCATAACAATTTTCTGATTTTAGCTTGTTGCTGGATTTTTATATTTTTAAACCTCGCACATTTTCAACATGAATTAATGTCATATATTCATAAGTCTCAACCTTGCTATAATGCCAGAGTAAATAGCTCAAAGCTAGAGAAAGAGTAATTACATAATAAATTAGATAGATTTTTTGGTGAACTCTAGGTACATGTACTTAAACTAGAATTACTTCACACCAAAATCATTTTGACAAAAATTAAGATTTATCTGTGGGCTGGTTTAAGTCATAGATGTCTTACTACTTTCTCATTCCATGTAGGAACACTCTTCTGATTGTTTTAAGTAAAAGCCCGTCGAAGATTGTAGAAAGAACAACCGGCTGCTTAAACATTATGACAGCATGATTGCTTACACTTCACATTTCCCTGTGGACTAAGGAAAAAGAAATAAAGGCACATCTGTCTTCTTTCAAAATTGTAAAGATCTTGGTCATTTGCCTTTCCCTTGAATTGAGAGAACCAGTTTATAAGTGGCCTCAAATTGATCTGTCAAAACATCCTGAAGTGGCCTCATTCCTGGTCAAGGACTTAGCATGGCACAGCCATTTGCCTGTCGTGTGTCTAGCAAGCAGCCTTGCTGTGATTTTTCCAGGTTTCACTAGCGTATTAGGTTATAAAACTATGAGCTCAGCACTCAGTTCCTCTCAGACAGTCTGACATAGACTATCCTGATATACAGTTACATTGTTTCTCTGTAGCAACAGTAGCAAGAGCAGCACATAAAAGCAAGATAGGATGTGCATTCTAGGCAAGAGCTAGCCATAACAGAGGACCTTCCGCCCCTCCCTTGCTGCATTCCATTTATCCATACAGACTTCTGAAACCACAAAACAGCTCAGAGCAGTTCAATTTTTCCTGATGAAGGTAGAAATAAATGCAAAAGAAAAGTAATATCATCAATAAAGCAGCCTTTTGGAGAGGGAAAATCTGTAATGAAAAAAAAACTGCCAGAGAAACTCACATAATAAATCTACAGCTTCTGATAATTCTTAGAAATTTAGGGATGAGGTTTAGTCATTGAGAAAAGTGTTAACCATATCAATAGTAACATTTTGAATGATCACTTGTGTCAAGCACTCTGTTTTACATCATATATATGCATATATACATGTGTTATATAAATATATATTTGCATCATATACTTATATATATTTCTGTTAACTATGTACAATAAGACATATCCTTCTCCATTTTCCTAATAAAATGATATTATCAGAGATTTTCAAGGTCATCTAATTAGTAAATAACAAAAGTGGCTTTTAAACTCAGTTCCTTATAATTCTAAAGTCTATGCTTGCTATACTTCATAGCCCATTTATACATATAAGTGATATAAGTTCTAGAAAAGGGAAATCAGAAGTTTAGGTTTTATTGTATGATTTTCTTTCAGTTTTAATAGAGCTCTGCTTACAGCACTTTCAATTGGCTTGTTTGACTCCAAAGGCATTAATAAATGCTTAACCACACACACTTTATTTTGTGTGCTTTTCTGAACTCAGCGTACTTTGGGCTGATGCCTTTGAAATATGAATAAAGTATAAATAGAATCTAAATATGCCATGAATTCCTGTTTTACAAAGATTTAGAACATCAGCATATCACATTATGAGAAAATACAGGCATGAATATCAGATCAGACACCGTCCTTTAAATGACATAAGGCAAATAGGTACTTAATCATCACTTTTCTCTAGTTATTCAGCCCAACTTAAGAATTTATGCAAAGATGGTACATTTACATTAACATTTGTTGTCTTATGTCTACAAATTTAATTCTATTTTAATGGTAGATACTATACTCATAACTTAATCTAAGGAGCAATTTTGTCATTCAGCAGTTACTTATTAATAGGTTGACCAGATAAATCATTGTCCATATTGGAACAATTTAAAAATAAATAGAGTTATTAATAGTATTCTGGAACAAAATATATGAAAAAGAATGTCTCAGAAAAATTATGGTATATGGTCACTCTGTTTATGAAATGACTACTTTGTGTCTAAGATTGTTTTAGACACTATGGAAAGACATAATGAAATTAGAAAGTGACCTCAAAATTTGACAATATTGTTACAGAAATAAAATTTACCCACTGAAACTCTAGAAGACAATAAAAAGAGTATATAATTAAATGTTAAACATAAGATACTTTTTAAATATGCTACAATATTTTCAATAAAAAAAAGTTCTTTGTAGGAAAGATTTGTTCAGAAAAATGAATTTTGCTAAGTATAGAAATCTGGATTAATATACAAAGAAAAGCTAAATTTCAAGTAGCATTTATCGGTGATTTTCAACCAATTTTCTACACCACTACCCAATTAATAATTCCTCTAGTAAACAAAGTTGTAATAAACAAATTTAAAAGTGAATATTATAGAAGAAGCCTGGATCACTATCTATGGTTGAAAATACCTTGTACTTAAATTTGAAACAGATTGATATTTTGAAACAATTATTTCATGACTCTAAATACATATATCAAAATATTTATTTTTATATTTAGTCAATTTGCCCTAGAGGAATTGCATGAAAACAAAACAAAACAAAAAACTGTTGCTACAACATACTGCTACAAAATTACCGCCTAACTCAGTTCTTGCAACAAGAATATCTTCTCATAGACATGAGTCTATAGAATGATTGACAGCTGACTTACACAGCACTTCTCGGAGCAGCTCTGCTTCCGGCTGGGTACTGGCTAGACTTGGGTGCAGGCTGTGGTTCAGATCAGTTCTTCCATTTTCACTTGTTCTGCAATCTAAGCAAAAGGTGCCACACCTAAGTCAGGCATATTATTTTCAAAGTAAATCACTGGGACACAAGTATAAACAAAACTTGTCTCAGTTTTATATACTTATACAAGTTTTTGTATTTTTACATAATTTATATAGTTAAATAAGAATATTTAAGGCTTCTATGTGTTTTATGTTGACTCAAACATATTCAACCCCAGCATCACTGGGGTGGGGTAATATGTTCTACCTACAGAGGAGTGTGGATGCTTTTTTGAACAATAACTTAAACTATCATAGGAATTATCCACTAGAAAACTCTCCATCCAGATTGACTTATATATTACCATTCCATGTTTCCACTTCTGATTCTGTGACTGATTCTCCAGAATTAATTATTTTACCTAACTCATGATAATGTAAAGGTAAGAAGGGTATCAATTTGAGGCTACATCTTTAAATAGCTTTTACATTTGGAATAAAAATGTTTTTAAATGAGTACTACTTCCATCATATTCACATCCAAGTCAAGATCTCCAGAAACAAAATTCTGCTCAAATAAACAATTATTTATTCATTCAAAAAAAGTTTTTGAGCATCTACTGAGTACTAGGCACTGCTACAAATACAGGCTATAAAAACAGAGACATAAGCATTTCCACTGAGCAGCCTACAGTCTGTATCACGGGGTGACGTATTAACAAGTACATCCTTGTAATACAAGTTTAACTTGACATTAGTGATGTTGATCATGTCATGTGCAGATCTACGGAGAAATTACCAAGGGACCTGACACTTTCTAGAACTAAAGTGAAGCTGGTAGGTAATACTGACTTTAGATACAGTTTCATATACAGCAGGATCTGGGACAATACCTAAAGACTCTCTTTTCTGCCTTATTTTCAGGTATTAGTGAACCTTAAAATAAATGGTTAATTGTTCAGTAATAAAATTCAATCTGGAAAGTTACTTTCCAAATATGTTTTTTATTGTTCTGTTTAAATAATTTTCTCAGAATCCAATGGTAATTTGGCATAGAAATTGTAGATTTCATATAGTTACTTTTACATAAAGAGGCTGAATAATTTAAGACGCTGGTTGTCAAAATTAAGTGTGCTTAAAAATCACCCAGGCTAGCTCATTAAAGGAAAGCTCCAGGCCCACATTCCAAATATTCTGGTAGAGTCTTACAGGCGGGCGATGCCCAGGAAATTGCATTGTTAACCATGAATCTATCTGTCCCCAGTCTTCATGTAATTCTGAGGGAAAATAACTTGTTTATAATGTGACTACATCACTTTATTCCAAATCATCTGTGTTAACACTGGCAATGTACTCTGCAAAATTCTGGCTTATTATTATCCAGCTTAATGATTTAGAATCAGATAGTCAGTTTTTTTTAATAGATATACAATTTCATGGGGTCTAGGAGGGCCATTAAAGGTTAAGTGAAAGGGAAAAAAATGGCTAAATGACTTTGCCCAGAGCAGGCAATCTTCTTAACTGACTCTTATATTTAGAGCTTCTTATAGTTAAATATATTTGAGTAATTAAAAGAAATAAAAATAAATCAAATTAAAATACATGAGTACAGGATTAAAAAACTGACTAAATACCTCTTAAATGTAAAATATTTAAAAGAGCAAAAGTAGTATAAATTGTAATATGAGATAAAACAGTTAAGAATAAGAGACTATAAAACAACTGAAAATGAAACTAAACACTCTAAGACTTAAATTGGTTAAATGTTTAGGAATATAATTAGGTAAAAGTTACATGTAATTCTAAGATCTAAGAAAGAAAAAACAAAAGGAAGAATATGTTACCAAGATAAGACACAGAAAACTAACTACTTTTAGATACTGAAACATATAAAGCAAATAAGCAAATAAAAAAATAACTACTAAGAGAGTAAAGGACATAATGCTAAAAAGAAGTTAAGATAATAAAAACGAATATGAAAAAACTGAGTGAAAAGAGAAAAAAGCTAAAGAAGGAAACAGTAAAAACTCCAGAAAGTACTAATAGTAAATGCAAGAACTAACATCTGCATTAAGCAGCAACAAGGCCTCATATATCAGTTTCAGAAGCCTGAACATTTATAATCAGTTTTAGAGCTAATGTATGGAAGCCCTGGAAACACGCCTTCAGGGTCGAGGGCCAGAAAGCAAACCTGTTGGCTTTCCGTTGGCTTCTTCATGCTGCTGGGAATCAGCCTATAAAATTGTCTGTGAGGAAAGCACAGAACCAAACACCGGCCAGCCCCAAACTGTCAACTCCCTGTAAAAAGACCACATGTGCCCTCACAAGTAAGCAGTGGGCTTATTTGAGGAAGTCATTTTGCTTTGTGTGCACAATACCTCTGTTTAGCAAGAATGGGAGAATATCACTTTCTTCTGCTAAACGGAGAACTTAAGTATATCCAACTTACTATATAGGGTTTATTTGCATCTGGAAAAAGTGTTTTTTGATTATCAGGAAATTTTCATAAAGTTCTGGGTGAACATACTAAATATTAATTGTTAATACATTATTAATCATAGCCCTGTGTATCACAGTTGACTGCTAACAATAACCTGAGCATAGGTATTGACTTGTACTTTTGTCACCCAGTTATTTAGCTACTTAAAATTGCTACTACTAATATCAGTTGTTTTATTCTTTCCCTTTCTTCATTTGTTTATGTGCTAGACAAATATTCACGGCATCCTAGACATGTGTCAGAAAATATACTAGATGCTAGAATATAATGGCAAACAGGATAAACCAGGCTTTCTAATCAAGCTTTATACTGAAAGACTATTTGGAGAATAATAAAAATAAATAGCCAAAATGTCATGTGGGGATACATGTTATGGAAATAATGGGTTGAAATGCTGGTGAGCAGCTATTGGGAGACCCAGGGTGAACTTCACTGAGGCTATGGCTTTGAAGGTAAACTGTGGGTCACACTCACACAAAATTCCATTCATAGATTTTTTTTTTAAAGTGCAAGAAAAGTCCTAAAAAAGGGAATGAACTTGGCACTTTCCAGGAACCAAACAACAGCCAGTTTGACAAAAGTACAATAGAAAAACTAAGAGTAGCATGTGATACAATTGGCAAGGTCCAGGGAGTCCAGGGAAGGGCTTCTTAAACGTTTTGAGAAGGTTGTGTTTTATTCCAGGTACAATGAAAAGATATAGAGGATTTTAAACAGGGGACTGACATGACCTGATTTACATTAAAAAAAAAAAATCCCAGTTGCTGTTGAGGGGGAGTGGATTAGACAGGGCAAGAATAAAGTTCAGTTCAGTTTGAAGACTGCAGTTGAGGAAAAGAGATAATCTGGGATATACGTATTTGGAGAGAAGTAGAAACATCAAGGTATGTCTCAGAGGCCAAAGCCAACAGACCTTTCTGATATTAAAAAAGGGGGGAACTTCATGTATTTTTAAAGCAATCATGCAGATGATAGTTATTTTTATTGAGACCAGGGAGAATCTGGGAAAGGAGACTTGGTGGTTTGCATAATAGAATATACATGAAATATATCTTGGACAAACTCCTTATAACATATCCAATATGTCTAACATGGAAGTATTACAACCATGTAATAATTTGGGGTTCTGCAAGTGGAGAAATTAGAGCTTAAATTAAAGATTTGGAAATTGTTGATTTGCTGATTCTTTAAAAGCTACAGTTACTTGTTCAGCCCCTTTTCTGTTATTGTTTTCTAAATCATTTGTAGTAGAGTCTATTTTGTATAGTGACTTTTACAGAGTTAGGCTAGACCTATATGTCCACTCTATAATGACCCAGACTCCTTAGTCATCATTACGTTTGCTCATTATTCTGACTCTCACTGCTCCGCATGAGTGGTGTTCCCATTCTTTTTATTATTTTATGAAGACTCTCCCACCTTGCCTATTTTTCCCCAGTTTTTTTCTCACCCCTTGTCTGTGAAGGCTTCCGGTTCCCTGAAAATTTCAATCTTGGGTGGTGGGGCCTCTTAGGATTCTTATGAGATTGAGATATTCAAATGCCTTTAATTGCTATAGATTAGTATTTTCAATGTCATTGTTACTGTCAAAATAGCTCTTGCTGTCCATCTTTTCAAAATAGAGAAGATAAAACAATATTATCAAGAGCTTTGTCTAGAGTAAAGTAATCATGCATTTGTATTTACCTTGGTATGAAGTTATTTTGACTAACTCATTTTAGCAAAAGGGAACTTAATGAAAGAATATTTAGGACTCTAAAAACATTGACTTGGGAGACAAGTGTTGGGGATGAATGGAAACCAAGGGGCCTTAGGTCAGAAGACTCAGAGGCCAAAGCTCAATAAGTATCCTGAAGGAAATTGGGCCTCTCCCAAGACTGCTGCTGCTCACCATAATGGATACTTCCATGCGTATTTGCTTGTCCTATTTTGTCTAGGCCAATTTCCAGAATTCTGGAAGAGAGAACTCCTTAACTAACTTCCTGTTGGGTGCAAGGGCAGGCAGATCTGACTACTTTGGTCACTTTCAATAGTATAGTAAATGAGAATGTAACTACCACTAATAAAGGGTATTATTATTAAAGAGGGGAAACATACAATGCATTATATTACATTAATGCATTAAGTACTACTTCAGCATTTTAGAGATAAGTACCTTCTCCTTTTTACATTATCAGCCCTTTGGAAATTTATGAGAGGGACCCACTCAAAAAAGGTAATTATCTTCTGGAGGGCAGGCCCTTGTAGTACAGGTTTTCCTCAAGAGGTGATGTTCTAGGAACCTATGTGTACCAGTGTACCAACAGGTGCTGTTGTGAGAGGCTGAGTTTGAATTCAGTGGATTTTTTTTGAAGACTCAACACACTTGCCCATTTCATGATGGATGAATTATGAGCACACCTACCCACACTGAGTGTTCAGCAGTTTTTGACCACAAATGGCATGATCCCCATGTCCCACCTTCCCTATTTGCCTGATCTAGCCTCAAGCACCTTTTTTTCTGTTCAGTCATATGAAAAAATCCTCAAAGGGAAACATTTTGCCAATGTGGAAGAGGTGAAACAAAAAATGGCAGAAGCACTAAAAGGCATTAGAGCCATGAGTTTAAAACTATTTTGAGCAGTGGAAAAATATATCTCCATAACTGTATTTTATCAGATGGAGACTACTTTGAAGGTAACTGAAGTTTAAACATGTAAGAATAATACACAAGTTTTTATGAATAAATTCTGAGAGACTTTGGGTCTCTCCTCATATAATTATTTCCTGGATCTAGAAGTTTTACAGATACAGGTTTCAATCTTAGTTTGTGTGCTTATTACTAATAAATATTATTGCATTGTTGCAAGATTTTAATGAATTGGCACCATTAAAATACTAATACAATGTTTTGAAAATATTAAATAAATATAGATAATAATTATTCATGTTATTAACATAAATATGACACATGCTGTTTATCTCATCAGTGCAAGGAAAGTAAAAACTACATAATTTATTTTAGGTTATGTAATACCTTAGTCCCAAAATTTAAAAGAAAAAAAAAAGAACTCATGACAGTTAAGAATCCACTATCCTTTTAATACACATTTGTTAGAATATGTAGAATTCACTTTTTAATAAATGCATTCGTTATTAAATAGCCAAATATTAGAAATAGTACTTCATTCATTGGTTCAAAGTGTACTAGTTTACTCCAGTATAATAATTTCTTCTTATAATTATTCCATTTTTATTTTAATACACTATCAATATTATAAAGTGCTGTTCTCACAATCTTTCAAGCTAGACAGTAGTCAGAAGACGCACCTACCATTATTAATCAGCAAAACTTTCTGCCACTCTCAGCCCTCAAATATTCAATTGTATTCTCCCCAGAAAGCCACAGAGCCCTTTTTGATATTAAAATATCTTTAATCTCATCATGGTCTATTGCAGAGTCCATTTCTTTTAAGCTATTAATCTCATTATGTAACCTCTCTGGCCAAGTCACTTACTTTAAAAGGACTTCCCTTTTGCCATCATTGTAAAAACCAAAGGAAAAGATGATAGCTCTTTTCAAACCTCAAAAGGGAAGGAAGTGATCTATTCTTTATTACACTTTATTATGCCCTTTTAAAAATCTTATCATGTATTAGCAGTAATATTCATGACACTGGAGTACACTTACAATAGTCAGCTCTCATGGTTATCAAAAAGCTTCACTTTAGCATTTAATCAACTCTAAAAGCCATTCATTGCTGTGGATATTCCCAGTGCAAGGAACATTACCCATAAGCATTTTTTTTTTTGCATATTGAAGCAAAATGACACAGAGGATGGAACACAGCTCTAGTAAGGATTTATCTGATTTTTAAAGGGCATTCTAATTTCCATAATATCTTCTCCAGGGAGCCTGCTGAGTGGCCATTTAATCTACCAAATTTAGCAAAAACTGAAAAGCATTGTCTTGCTTTCTGCAGTTAGGGCTTCTTTCTGGAAATGAGCATGTATCTTGGTGTAGCCTCAAGCAGATCAGCATGTGAAAGGCTGGGTTATATAGCTGTACTGGAAGCTTCTTCCTTGTATGATGGGCATTGGGATGTAAAAATGTCCATCAAATCCCAACCATCTCTTTCTAATGGAACAGCTTCATAAAAGCCTGTTCGTGGACTCTATTTTATGAGATTTGAATTTCTGAAAGAGAATAAAGACCCAAAACTTCTGCTTTTACCCCGCTAATCCCAGAAAACATTATCTCTGAAGAGCAGTTAAGCTATTCCTATCACCTCATTACTATTACTGTATTATTAACTTAACATTAGGAGAGGCTCAATCAATGTTTCTGATAAAATAAAACGTGTTTGTCAGTTTAGAGGTCTGGCTGGCGAGGCTCAGTGGATTGAGTGCTGGCCTGCAAACCAAAGGGTCACCAGTTTGATTCTTGATCAGGGCCCTTGTCCGAGTTGCGGGCCAGGTTCCTGGTTCAGCACGCTTAGGAAGCAATTATCCATTAATGTTTCTCTCCCTCTCTTTTCCTTCCCTTCCCCTCTCTCTAAAAATAAATAAGTAAAATCCTTAAAAAGTCACACACACGAAAACTTGTTTATCAGCTTAGAGCTTATACCACTGAAAGAAAGGATTCTCTGCTCCTTCAGCAACTCAACCAAAAATCCAGTTTTTTGTTTGTTTTTATCATATGTGACACCGAGACTGACTTTGACACTTGAGGTAATCTACCTCCATCTCTTTTTATTTTCTATGTTTCCACTTACATTCATGACCACTCATTACCTACTTACTCTTTCCTTCTGTCATTCTGAAATGTTTTGTGGAATTCACCAAGCCCACAACCTCAAAATAGCAAAACCAAGAAAGAAAAAAACAAACAAACAAACTCTTCTTTCTCTACATACTTCAAATATTGCTTCTATGCCTGAGCTCTAGTTTGGATCCTTACATTACTTTTAATCAGTTCTAAACTGGGAATTCCTACAAGAATATTCCATTAGCACTTCACACACACATTAAACACATGCACACACAGCCAGTGTTTTGGTGTTTGTTTCTGGTTCTATCATGATTCTGATTCCATTTACTACACTGTAGTAATATCATTATTTTAACATTATAGGTGTTGTGATTCTGTTGCTATATACAGAATCACAAGGAGCTAAATCAATCAGTATAAAATAGACTTCTGTGATGTGCTTTGTGTTTTTTATTTATTTTGTTTCGTAACAGTCAGAATCTTCTAAGAAGAAATGATTCTGATGAATATATAAATAGCTGCCAAACAGCTAAATTTCATCACACTGTGCTTGGCAACAGGCTGAGTGTTTTACATACATTATCTTATCCAGTACCCACAACAATGTTATAGCACAGTCACTCTGGTAACTTTTTTGTTACCTATATTAGAACCAAAGGCATTGAGCCTCAGAACATTGGCATTGGATGTGGTCCAAGTTCCTTGCCTACAATGGAGGACGGGCACATTAAAATTGACTGAGGTTGAACTTCTTCAGCACTGTGTGATGGGTATTCAGAGATAAAATTAGTATCAATTAGAACAAATAAAGACATACATTATATATACGTGGTTAACTTTGGAAGAAAATTATTTTTTGCAATTTCTCCTTTACGTGGTAAAAATTTATGTTATAAAAGTGTTAATTTTATATAGTCTATAAAGTTATAGAAAAGTATTACAAAATTAACTTGTCATTCGTGCTAAAGTTTACATATTCAGAGATTCAATTTAAAATGAAAGATTACTAACTTTCTTCTTATTTTGTTCTCTCCTTGTCCATTTTGTATTACTGGCTTAGAGGCTGACAAAGAAAAATCAGAAGCTCTGTTCTATAAAAAGGGTATACATGCAAACATTAACCTCATTTAAATTTCTGAGTGATTTGGTGTTGAATTTCCCAACAGTAAAGTTGTACCTAAAATTGATCAACTTCAGTGTCATCAACAGATGTTCCTAAAACCATTAGCAACTAATGTATTGTTTAAAGGACCTTAATAGCTCATTAGTCTAGTCAAAACCCCATCAACTACACCTTTGAAAACTGTACTTTCCTGTCATTAGAAAATTGAGTCCATTGTCCTTTAATTTTGAAGTGACATCTATTTCAAATCAATTAAGTCAGAAAGACCAATTATCTAGTAAATTTGTGACAACACAAGTGTTATGAATAGCTGATGAAAAAGATAGCTACAGTACAGTGGGCCGTGTACGGATGACTCAGGCCAAGGAACCAAAGATATGTATGTAATCTGAATATGAATACTTTAGCTCCCAAAAGGCTATTAAGTCAAATGTGTATGTCTTCCAATGGCTCTCAGTGGTTTTTAATAATAAAAGCTTATATTTAGAAGATCTGTCTTATTTGTACCTCTTTGAGCAGTTTGGAAATATTCATGGTTTTAAAGCTCTTTATTGTATCTTCTTGTTAAACAATTTTATGTCCCTTTTTCTTATCATCTAATAGTCATGGATATAATATGTAATTTCTTCTGTAATTGGAATATAACAATGTTTATTTACAGAACTTTTCTTAGAAAAAAAGAGAGGCTTTTTTCCTTCATTTTACTATTTTATCTATAATGAAACATCTGATCCAAGTTATGATGAGATAAATGTACAAAATTCGGTATGCAGTTTTTTTAAAAAGCTGTAGACATGGGATATTAATGCACTATTAATTGTCATAGTGTCACTGTAAAGGTAGCTATATTTAGCAAGTTACTAATAATGGCTTTGCTATAGCTTCTGAAAAATAGTCACATCAATGCAAATATGTGGTAAAGAAGCATATTTTCATATGTAAGATACTCCAAGTATATAATATATTCTTGAAGTTTTTATTATGTAATAAATATTTCTTTATTTTTATTCATACTGATTTCACATAACACGTTTCACTGGGAAAAAAGCACCACAAGCTTTTGACTTAGAAATTCATTGCCTTGCCTAGCATAGAGATAAGTGAAAATGTTCTAGGTTTGATTTAGTACCTCCATATTATTCAACATTTAATTTAATTGAGCTATTTTTTAGAGGAGACTAACTTAAATGGGGGTTGTCATGGAATGCCTTGTTAAATAAAAGAATGTTTTACCAGATTTTAAAAAAAGTTAAGTACAGTTTAGACAAAACTAAAGTCCCTGTTTAAGATAGGATTATATAAGTTTTGGCAAGTGAATATGGTGGTATAACACTATTAAGATAAAGATATAAAAATCTGAAATGAAAGAGCAGTAACAAATGAAAACAAAGAACAGCAAATTATTTTAAGACAATACTATGAACATACATGCCAACAAATTAGGAAATCTGGATGAAATAGATACATTCTTAGAAACATATAATCTTCCAAAAGTGAATCAGAAAGAATCAGAGAATCTGGACAGATTACAACTAGTGAAATTGAAGCAGCAATCAAGAAGACTCCTAACAAACAAAAGTCCTGAACTGAATGGCTTCCCAGTGAGTTTTACCACCATTCAAAGAAGAACTAGCACCTCTCCTTCTCAGACTGTCCCAAAGAATTGAAGAGGAGTGAAGGCCCTCTCTCTCACTTTATGAGACCAGCATTGTCCTAATTTCAAAACCAGATAAGACATTACAAAAAAAGAAAAAAAGAAAATTATAGGCTTATATACCTCATGAATAGATGCTAAAATCCTCAACAAAATATTAACAAAATAAATCCAGCAATGTGTTAAAAAGATCATACAATGTGATCAAGTAAGATTTATTCCAGGGATGCTACATTGGTACAATATCCACAATTCTAAACCACATACACAAATAAAGGAAAAAAAAACAGATGATCATATCAAAAGGTACAGAAAAAGCATTTGATAAAATTCATTTTGATAAAAACTCTCAGCAAACTGGGAATAGAGGGAACATGCTGCAACATAATATAGGCCCTATATGACAGATACACAGCCAACGTTATATTCAATGGGCAAAAGCTACAAGTGTTTCCCTAAAGATCGGGAGCAAGATAGAGATGTCCACTTTCATCCTTTGATTCAGCATAGCACTGGAAAGCCTAGCCACAACAATTAGATAAGAAAAAGATATTGAAAAGCATCCAAATTGGAAAGAAGTAAAACTGGCATTATTTGCAAATGATATGATGCTATATAGAGAGAACCCCAAAATTCCACCAAAATCTAGTAGGACTGATAAATGAATTTAGTAAAGTAATAGGATATAAAATAAACATCTAGACATCAGTTACATTTTTACACATCAATAATAAACTATCAGAAATGGAAAGTAAGAGAACAATTCTCTTTAAAAATGCATCAAAAATATTACCTATGAATAAATTTAGCCAAGTACATACAAGATCTGTACTCAAAAAAATTATGAGACACTGAAGAAAGTAATTGAAAAAAGATACAAATAAATGAAAGCATATACCATGTTCATGGATAGAAAATATTAACATCATTAAGTTAT
>PVKM010013414.1:0-30256 GCA_004027735.1 Carollia perspicillata
CTGGGAAAACAGAAAAATTGAATCTGAGGTAAAAATAGCAAATAGTTTTGTTAGTGTACATATGTGTGATGGGCAGTTTGTGTTTCTCAGAAAGGAGTCTAGAATGGAGTGACGAGGAGGACACACACCTCAGGAAATACGCTGCGTGTCTTTCTGGGACCCTGAGTTTTTTCTGCTCTGGAATTGGGGGGAAGTGTTTTTATAGTTATATTATTTAATTGTATGTTAAATAAACCAATGGTCTTAGGGTTTTAGTGCATTTAGATTAAATATAAACATTTCCCTTTTTTAAGTATTTTCCCTTTAAGTGGTATTTTACTGTTTAGATTAAACAAACTTTTTATCTTCAGTGACTCACTTAGTTCTAACATCCATTACTAGTGTTTATTTTCAAAATTGAGTATTTTATATTGAAAAGAGTGCCTCATAAAAAAATTTATTTTCCAAATAAATCAGAGAACAGATGCAGAAAAATCATTTTCTGTCTCAAGTAGTTGAAGATTCAGAGCCCACCAGAAACCAGAATTTTACAGATCTGTTGGCAGAACTACGGGTGGCACAGGTGAGTTATGTAAGGATTTTAATTATTAGCAATAGTAAAGATTACTATAAAAATCACCATATGTGTAAAAAGTGTGGTTTTTGTAATTTATGAGTAAATGAGGCCCTTTTATAAATGTTATGCCATTTAAAAACTAAGAAATCAAAGATAGCATTTAGCATACATGTGACAGTAACACAGAGGAAACAATAAAATACTGGTTTTAGATGGCGTCCTATTTATAATACAACATTTCTTCAGGCATTTATTATATGGAGCTGTATTAGAATTATAATCTTAGGGCATGCATACATTATTTCAAACAAGTTCTTCTTGAAAAATGTACAGCAAAAATAGACAAATAATTTGAAGATGATGGTTTGCCTTAAAACCCTAGTTGGCTTTTTACCTGTTTTCCTAAGTGGACTGCACCCTTCTAGGGGGCAGAGACTATACCCACAAATATTTGCATCTGATGTACCTAATACAAAAGTAAAAATGCAATAGTTGCTCCCTAATTTTTCTTTATTTGTTAATTGTATTACAAAGAATATGGCCTAGAATTTTCTAGAGGAATGTTTATCAATGGGAGACATTTTGGAATTTTGGGCAGGTTAATTATATTTTAAGCAAAATAATATTATGTATTGCATAATTTTTTTAAAGATTTTATTTTTAGAGAGGGGAAGGGAGGGAAAAACAGAGGGCGAGAAATATTAGTGTGTAAGAGAAACACTGATTGGTTACCTCTTGCACACAGTCAACCAGGGACGTGGCCCAGCCCGCAACCCTGGCATGTGCCCTGACCAGGAATCAAACCAGAGACACTTTGGTTTGCAGGCTGGTGCCCAAGCCACTGAGCTACAGTCAGGGCTGTATTGCATAATTTTTATAATCCCTGTCCCCAGTGGACCCACCAGTCATTGTAACAATCAAAACCACTGTTTCCAAACATCCCCTGTAGGAGGGCAGTTAATTCTCCCCTCTCCCTCCCCTTAAGAATCATAGCACTAAATACAAAAACCCTTCCAATCTATTTGAATGCTGTTGTAAACTAGAAAAATTCCGATTATGTACCAGTTTTTAATTAGAAATTATATAAAGTGATGTTACAGTTACATAGGAATTTGAATATACCATAGTTTAATCATTGATGTTTAACAGGTCTTTGTAGTATATAAAATGCAGCTTCAAATATGAATCCATTAGAGATCTTTTTTCAGATGTACATATATACAGAATAATTATTAGGTAAATATGTAGACAGACAGGTAGAAAGAAAGATCCCCATCCCCTTTATCAGTGGGCCTCAAAATTAGCAAGTTAAATCATATTGCCATATTTTATGACAACTTGGAAAAACACAGTAAAGTTTTAAGCATAGCATTAGTGTCATTTGAAAGTTGTTAGTGAGACTGCATTTTAGATTGTGAGGTAGTATAGTAAGAATTTTTATATTGAAATGTAATTGTACCAAGTGTACTGCTATGAGTCCAAGAGTTTCTTCAGCAGTTACGAGATCAGTTCAATGCACATTTATTGAGTATCTGCCATGTGCTTAGTTCCATCAGGTAGTAAGAAATCAATCTTGGTCTCCATAGAGCTTTCAACCTGATAAGAAGAGCATGTGCACAAATCAATGTCACATGAAACAACATAACAAATGCTGTACTATAGGTTCAGTGAAAGTTGGTGGGAGTGCAAAGGAGGAGATGAAGAATAGCCTCATTTGAACTAAGCTCTGAAAGATAAGTATGACTTGGTCAAGCAGCAGAATGAGGCCACTGAGAGTAGTGTGGAATGTGGGGCATACTGAGAATTCATTCAACATTTTCTTGATGTGCCAAGCATTTTTTATACATTTATGACACATACAAGGGTTAGTGAAATAAAGTCCTGCTTTCAAGTAAATACATAATGTGTCAGGTGGTGATGAGTGTTGTAAGAAGAAAATAAAGCAACATACCTGGGGTCTAGGGTGGGGTTGCTGTTTGAGGAAGAGTGATCAGGGAAGGTCTCCCTGGGGCTCCGTTTGAGCAGAAATCTCAATGAAGTGAAGGAGCAAGCCACCTGCTCTCTGGGGGCTAAGTGCTGGGGGCAAAGGAAACAGTAAGTGCAAACGCATTGGGGTAGGAGTATGCTGGGCATGTTCAGAGAACTAGGAGGTCTCTGGCTAGAGTGGAGTTGGAGGAGGAAGATTCATCGTAGATGCAGTGTAGGAGCAGGCAAGCCTGGGTTATGTGGCGTTGAAGGGCATGGTGAGGATTTTGGGTTCTTAGAGCATGGGAGCCACCAAAGAGTTTCAAACAGAGGAGTGATACTAACTGACTCTTTAAAACAGTTCCTCTCGTTACTGTGAGGAGACTAAACTGTAGCTACTGAACATGGAGAAGGCAGACTAGTTAGGAGGTTATCATAATATCCAGGAATTAGAACAGTAGATAAGAAGGTTATTCAGACTGTGGTGAGTTAGATGATTAGAACTGATTTTCATAGGTTTTAAGGAGCTGTTAATCATTTGGTAGGGTGGTAAAAATCAGAGCTAAATTTTAGGAAAAATAATTAGCAGTATTTATGATGGAGTGTGTGAGACTATACTACAATTTATTGTGGCTAAAATAATTTGCCTTGTACTTCTATAAATATCAAGAAAGAAAAAAACAGTTTATTGGAAGACATCAAAAGACTGAAGCAAGACAAACAAGCTCTTGAAGTAGACTTGGAAAAAATGAAGAAAGAGAGAGACCAAGCCAAAGATCAGGTTGCTTATGTCACAGGTAAAACACTGAGCTAAAACAATTTACCTTTATACTCATGTTTAATCTTGAATTTGAGTAACAGCAGTTGGACAGCATAAACAAAATGCTGTTCCTTAAAGTATATTGTAATGGTTAGAAACATTTTTTTAATTGGTTATTCATAGGTATTTGCATTTGATTGGTTTTATCAGGAATAATTGTAAGATCAAAGAAAATCAAGGATTATTTTGAATTTGTGCCATTTTATGTTTAGTTATTTACATGTCTCATTCCAGCTGGACTTTGACCTTCCTGAGGCTGTGGTCTGTCTTTTTATCCCTGGGTCAAAAATGTAGGCTCTCAAGCATTTGCCAAGTGAGCAATAGCACTGCACTATGTTGCTAGAAAACACAAGGATAACTATGGCATTCCCTACTAGGGAAAACAAAAGAGTGTAAGAGAAGAATGCAGAAAAGTTTAATATAAAAAATATTACAAATAAACATGAGAAGGGTGCTAAATAAGGGTTTTAAGGAGCAGTGGCGTTTGAGCTGGGTCCTGCAGACCAGTGAGATTCAGAATGAAAGAACGGAGGAACGCTGTTCTGAGTGTCTCACGAGCATGTTACTGAGTGAGCGTGTGGGTTGGATGGCGGAATACGGGGCCAGAAAGGTAGACCAGAAGAGCTCTTGTCTGCCAAAGTAAAGATTTTTCCTCTGTGATGTTAGAACCTTCAGTGTAAGGTGTGTACAATGAAACCCACTTACCTGCTTGTGAGAAAATTACTTACATTTACTGTCCTCATCTGTAAAAACAGAATAATAACAGTGCCCATCACGTAAGTTGTGTTGAATAAAGTCATGCGTGGTAAGCACCTACTGATGTTTGCTATTGTTACTTGTTAATACATTTATAGGAATGCTTTATTTATTATTTTTAATATCTTGAATCCAGTATTTATTTTTCCATGAAAACAAGTTTACTTTTGTAAAGAAAGCCAGTGGGGCTGGGGGGACAACTGATCAAAAATTTCTGCATAACCAACTTTGCTACGAGTTTGAGGATTTAGCTTATGGACATAATCTTCGTGTCCCTTTATTAATAATAAGCTAAACTAGACACTGCCTTGCATACATCAGTTGTTTTTTCCTGTTATTTTTTCATAATACTTTTATTAGATAAGCATTGTTCTTCATTTTAAATCCTTCAATTTATTTCTACATTTTGAAAAATTATAGTCAAGTCATTAAGTTATTTATTTATCTTGCAGGTGAAAAATTATATGAAATAAAAATTTTAGAAGAAACGCATAAACAAGAAATATGTCGTTTGCAAAAAAGACTACAGTGGTATGCCGAAAATCAGGAACTTCTAGATAAAGATGCAGTTCGACTTAAAGAAGCAAATGAAGAAATTGAGAAGCTCAAACTTGAGGTAATAGAGCATTTGAGAATATATTTCTGTAGGTCAGCCCTATTAAATTCAACAATCAGGTGTTAGTCTCATGTCATAGAACCAATACTCTGAATTCTGTGAATTAAAATAATTCACAGAATTCTGCTTGGGTTTTGGTTTGCTTTTTAATGTGTAGTTTATTCCAGATTAGACTGCAAATAAATCCAAGCTCATTATCACAACCTGTCAGGTCTCCTCCAGGTGTCCTGAACCCTGCCTGACTGTCACTCTCCAGCCCGTACAAACCACCACACTCCCACAAATCACTCACCTTCAGCCACACGGAATCCCCCACTGATTCTTGGACATTCCAGGCTTAAACCACTTGTTGCCTTAGCCTCGATTACTCTGGCCTTGGTCCCTATGTCTTGCTCCTCATTGAGGTCTCAGCTCAAATTACTCTCAAGAAAGACTTTTTCTGATCAGCCTTATCTAGTGTAGGTGCCAGTCTCACCCTCTCTGCCTCTGTCTTCCCAGTCCTTCACTCTTTTTTTATTTTTTTTTTACGGTCACTTTCTGAGGTTATTTTGTTAATTTAGTTTATTAGCTTCTCAACTGTCTCCTTCCACTAGAGAGAGCATAGGCACCACAAAAACAGGGACCTGGCCCAGCTTGGTTACCGTCCGTATCTCCAGCGGAGTGCCCTGTCTCAGATTTAATAAATGAACGAATCAACTATAACTGTGCCACCCTCCTGGTGTTTTCCCGGTGTGTTTTAAATATACTTCTTAACATGTTTTTACTTATTGATAGGTCGAGAAACTGAAAGCTGAATCTGGAAATCCATCTATTCAGCAGAAGATACATTTAAAAGATAAAGCAGCTGATGCCAAAAAAATTCAGGACCTGGAGCGACAAGTATGTGTTAAGAGTAAATTTTCATTAAGGTATTTTATGTATGATCTATTGTGTTTTTTCTTGTTTCAGGAGATCCTATAAGATGTAGTCAACCTGGAAATTCTTGTACACCTAATGTGCCTCGTTAGATGGTAGACCTACTAATGATAGATTATTTTGCATTACAGCTCTATTTGGGAAGAGGAAGCAAAATTTAGGAACTCTGGGTATAGAGTTAGGATTCCCTCTACTGACAAAATATTGGTGACAGGAGTACAGGAAATGAAATCCTTGAGTTTGGAACATGTCAGTGATGCTGGGAAGTATTACAAAACACCATGGAAACAGAACATTCAGCCCCCCGAGAGTTGGCCATAATTTTGAGTTTTTACTACTTAGGCTTAAAAATATCCATTACATGGTCAGTGTAGCAGGGAGATCTTTTTCAAAAATCATGTAGTAACATTTATTAGGATAAAAAATTTTTTCTTTGGAGTAGTTTTGTGGGTTAGAATACTAACATTTTCCTTCTTTTTTAAAAACTTTTCAATAATATAGTATTTCTATCCATAACCAAGTATTAAAGTAAGAATTTTCAGCCTTGCTCATAGGAGAGCATGATTCTGCAGTCAAGTCATGACACTTAAACCTATGCCTATTATTCTGTCACAAACCCAAGACTGTGAGGTCATCGGTACACTGGATATTATCCAGTTTTATGAAAAGAAGGAAAACTAAGCAAAAAATTAACCTCGTTACTTTTACGTGACCTGTTCTTACAGTAAAAGGTATGACTTGCTAGTGTGATTCAGTGGTCCACAGGAAAGCAACCACAAAAGTGATTTGAGAGCTAGAGTTGCTCTAAAGTAACTGCAGTGTAACATTGCTTGGCTTCTTTTCCTGTGCTTAAGATTTAGATTAGTCAATACGGATTAGCCATCCAGAATTGTGAGAGAAAAAAGACCAAAGGAAATACTTCTCAATAGGTAAATTATTTTAAGAGAACTAATGTAGAACTGAACGTGTGAGGACAATATTAAACATGCTTAATAGCAAAATAAAGATGTGAAATGATGATTTTGACCAGAAATACAACGCTTTATAAAAGTAACCTCCCTCTTTTGTTATACCGTATTTTAAAAATGTACTTTATGACATTATATATTTCTAACATTATCAATAGTATTTTGTTGTATGCACATTTTAGATCTCAGTTCTATTCTGATGAACATTTCTATCCTAATGATTTTAAATCTTAATATATATTTTATAATCAAGGCATATCATATTCAGAATCATTTTGGAGCCATATATTCTGAAACAGATTACATAATAAAATATCTTCTTTTCTAAAGAGCACATAAGTAAAAATGAGGCTAATTAGATGCATATTTTAATGAAAATTTCAGATTGTATGCATTTGTGCATACTTTAATTAATAGAATATTCTGTAATTTAACTTCCAGTGAGAATTTTTTTTAAAAAATCTACTTTGTATGACAGCCACACCAGTATCAGTGATTAAAGAATAATATTAAAAAAGAAAAAGAATATACAAATAAAATCTGATTCCCCAAAAATGTAATATACATTCAAGGTATCTAAATTGGACTGACAGTGTTTCTTAAAATTTCAAATTAATGTATTGTGAATATGTTGAAACAAGTTCACTTTTAAAATTTATGTTTTTACTTTAAATTTTTTGATTATCGTTTATTCTATTACATTTGTCCCAAATGCTACAACTAAAATCTAGATCTTCTCTTAACACATGTGGTAAATATGTACATACCTTTATATGCTTACATCTATTTCAGATAACTAGGTTTTAAATACCAGAGGAAGCAAAGCTTTGAAAATTTTGTAGATGAAATAAGTTATTAATACTTAGAGCTGGCTATATCCCAGTCTGTGGTGTATCTGAATATGCAAGCAGTTGTTATGAATGGAAATATTTGCTATTAACTCTGCAAATGATGTGACCCTTAAATATTTAACATGAACAGTGTTCAGTTTATAAACAGGTTTTGAGCACCAGCCACTCATCTTGTCTTAAGAAAGGTAGTTTTTGATACCAAATAATAATAAAAGCTCACATTATCAAGTCCTTACTATATGCTGGGCACTCTGCTGAGCACTCCACCAACATAGATGCCATTTGTTCCTCACTCAATCGTGTCTCGCCATGAAGTTGGTATGGTTATCACCCCCATTTTACCAGTGGGACGAAAGAAGTTCTGGCTGAGGAGCTGACACAGGTCACAGAGCTGGTGGCAGTGTGTACAGCAGATGTGCTCACCGCTGCACGACTGCCTCCTGGCTGCCGTTTCATTTGATTGCGTACCCAGAGGCAGAAAACGGTTAAACAAAAGAATTGAGTGTTTTATGCATCTCAAAGATATCTTAATCACAATACCTTTAACAAGAGAAGGTATACAAACATACGCATATGTAAAATCAGACTCTAATTTCTGTAGACCCTGGTGCCATTCTCACATTCAGAAAGACCATCTAATATGCAGTTGTTCTATAGACTAAATGAATATTAGTCTTTGTGGTCTGATCCTCCTTCCTAATTGAGGTTATTTTAAACTTCAGTTGAAGGGGCACTTTTGGAGGTGGGGATAGGGTAGGATGGAGGTTGTTGCAGGATGGGGCAGGCGCTTAGGGAGACGTATGTTTATCACAAAAAGTTTGCACATTCATGCACATAAGTAATATTTCAGTCAGTAGATGGCATAAGCACTGTCATTTGAGGGTGTCTGTAGGGAAAAAAGAGGGGGAGAGCTGTGTCCTCAAAGACTGGTTATTACATGTAAGACAGTTCCAAGATCTATTTCAAATAAATGTAAGGATTTCCATAAATTCACCAGTACTTAATTAGACAGTATACTATAGGGTTTTTAAAATCAGATAATCTAAGGATATGAAATTTAAAGTTATTCTGTGCTTCTGTGCATTCAGTTTAGTCCTGAGATGTGATAAAAGTATCTCTTTGAAATCTAGATATAAATGATACAGCATGATCTATATTAAACTGCTTAATTATAATGTATTTGTGAACTTATGCCTGTACAAAAATATTTAATAGGTTAAGGAAATGGAAGGAATTATAAAGAGAAGATATCCTAATTCTCTACCTGCTTTAATACTGGCTGCATCAGCAGCTGGTGATACAGTGGATAGAAATACAGTGGAATTTCTGGAAAAAAGGATAAAAAAACTAGAAACTGATCTGGAGGGCAAAGATGAAGAAGCAAAGAGAAGCCTTCGTACCATGGAACAGCAGTTCCAGAAAATCAAAGTAAGTGTCAGGTAGCCACAGAGATGGGGCTCAGCGATGGACCATGGGAGCTGGGCCTTCTCAGATCTGATTTTAACAAATAGCCCTTTCCCACACAACCTTGACCATAACTGTCAGATGCAGAAGGAAACTTAGATTCACCCTATCTTTTTGTCCTCCTTCAGTAACTTAGTTCAAAGGTGAAATAATCGAACACAGGATAATCTTTACATGAGCCCCTCTCAATGATATTAGAACCAGTGTAAATTAAGTCATGACAAAGCAGAGTAAAGCATTTCTGACGCACAATCAGTATAACATTTTTTAAATTACCACGGATGAAAATATTTTCATTGAAATTCACCCACTCAAAGGCCCATTCTAACACTTATCACAAGACATTGAAACTGTTGCCATGTCGCTGTCCTCACCAGGCCGTGAACTTCTTGAAGCAAGACCTGAGTTTCTTTCTCTCTAGAATCTGGCCCAGTGCCCAGCACACAGTCATAGCTAAATATTCACTGAGTAAATGAACAAACACTATCAGTGCCTCTTTCCACAGAGTAAACTGTTGAGGTTATTTCATTTATAATAAAAATCTCAAGGATATAAATTCAAGCTGACTTATCTACTCCCTGTGAGATTCCTAAATTGATATTAGAAATCTGAAAATGTACTTTATCCTAAAGACTTTCGTACCCCCAATTGCTTTCCCTGTTATTCCTCAAAATGTATACAGTTAGTCAATTTACATAGAGAAGCATATAAAATAGCAGGTTTGATTGTGAGATTTAAAATAAGCTTTGGGGTGTACAGAAATGTGTAAGGTAATGTTTATGAAGCAACATTAATTCTGAAATTATGTAACATATATTGAGACAATACAATGTTCCACCCTTTGAAGATTAGGAATTCGATACATTTGACTGAAGGAGCACAGAGTTGGAGGCATCGGATTGTATAATGGGTACTGGAATGAAGGATTAGGTGGGTGCTGACAATATGGGGGCTCCAGTGACTGCTGAAATGTTTTAGCACTGGTTTGGCATTGCATGCATTCTTTTCTTCAGATTCAGTATGAACAGAGGCTAGAGGAGCAGGAGCAGCTACTTGCCCACAAATTGAAGGAAGCAGCTCAGAACCAACCTGACAACTCCAGGCTTACAGCACTGGAGAAGGAACTCGACGACACTAAGGAAGCCCACCAAAGCACTGTAAGAAACCTCGAAGCCGAAATAGACAGGCTGAAACATCAGAATGCTGAATTAGAACTCAAGAAAAATGATGACGATGATAAAGACTTCCGGTCTATAGAATTCCAGGTGGAACAGGCTAACGCTAAAGCTAAACTGGTAAGACTCAATGAGGAGCTGGCTGCAAAGGGAAGAGAAATACAGGACCTTTCGAAAACTGTGGAAAGGCTTCAGAAGGAGAGAAGAGTGATGCTGTCTAATCAGAACTCTAAGGGTAGGGAGGAAAGGACTGCAAAAAGGGCGAAGAGAGATGTTTTGCACCCAGGTAAAGGAAGTGCGAGCTCCTTCCCCGGAACCCTGGGTGGCAAGCTTTACCAACCACATACTTTTACTGATTCCCGTATTTCAGAGGTTTTACAAGAAAACTGCAGGTTGAAAAATGAACTGGAGGGAGTAATTGAGGAGAGGAATGAGCTGAAGATGAAATCCGAAGAAGCTATGAACCAGTTTGAGAATTCCATAAAAAGGTAAAATGTGAATTTTTAAATCTATGGGGACAAAACAATACACGTTTTTTAATTACAAGATGTATCTTCTCTGAATAATTAGTTATACACTTAACTGAATTCATAGTCAAATTAAAAAATTGTAGAGCCTTGCTGAGCATAGATCTGTTTCTGAGTAGGATCCTCCACCTTTTGGAAGCCAGATTCCGGTGAACCTGAATCTCCACATCAGCCTGAGTCATGCCTTGGGCTGACCAGTCTAGTCTTCTTTCTGCATATACCTAAATGGTGTTAGTAAGCCGACCCATTGGGCCGTCTTGCAAATGAGTATCATTATTTATGACTGCCACAGGCAGATTGCTGTCAAAAAATATCTATTACAAAAATGAGTTGACATTCTAAGAGGAAATGGTCCTTTTTTCCAAAATAACTCTTCAAATTAATCTTGTGATCACATCCATTCATGCCTTGAAGAGCTTGTTGTCACCCCTTTTCTTCGCAGAATCTCCAAGTTCTCTCTGATGTCTCCTTCCCGAGGTTTCTCACATGCCCAGATTGTTTTCACCTGATCAAACCAAGTTCAGTCTTTCTCCGTCTTTCTCGTCCTCACCGTTCTTTTACACCTGGTCAGTGACCTTTCCCAGTGCCGCGGAGTTTTCTCCATCCTCATTTTCCTTGCCATTGATGACCACATCACCTTCCCTGAAGTGATTGCCCCCTTTAACCTCCATGACTTGGCAGCTTTGACTAAAGTTTTTTTCCCCGTTCCTTTTAACTGACTCATGACGACTTCATTCTGCCTCCTCAGAAATCGGACTTTCTTAGCCTAACTTGCTGAATTTCTTCACTGCCTTGAGCAAAATATTTCCACAAAATATTTCTTAGAGCTTCCAGGAAATTTCCTGCTTCTGCCTCCCAACTCTCACCTGATTTATGAGTACAAACCCAGAGAGCACTAATCATAACTCTGCCCCGTAGATCCTTGAGAACTGATGTAAGACTGTACATCCTTTTCAACCAGTAAACACAATAATAGGTTTGTGAGATTTAAAATATTTCATGGTGCACAAAAACATGTAATTCAATGTTTATGAAGCAGCAGATTAATTACGATACATATATTGAGAATCTATAATGTTATGGTCTTCAAAGGTTAGGACTTCAGTACATTTACCTGACTCGGGAACACAGAGTTGGAGGTGTCACACTGAGTATTAAGTGCCTGCATGAAGGAATAGGTGGGTCCTGGTAGAACACGCAAGAGTGAACCAAACGAACACAGGAAGCACCGAACGAACACTTACTGATTGGCTGGCTGGGATGTCTCCTTGAGTCATCATGGTAACCAAATTGCTTCCAAGTTGAAACTTTTTCTATAGTCCCACATGTGATAGTAGCAATGAAGCTATTTAGAAAGAATTACATTCTTTACTAGAAATAATTAAGATTTTTTCTGTAAATCTATCTATACATATTTATAATTTAGTATTGTTAATCCGTTTCTCCAACAGCTCTGGGTCTGAGAAGAAATAACCTTTCCTAGTAGCAGATTTAGGGTGTTTTTTTCTTTTATTATGTACAGTTATGTCATGGGTGCTTTAGATTTCTATGCTTTTCTTAGGGCCCTACTCAAAATATTCATATAATCAAATAAGCAATTGATATGTTTGTTTGTAGTTTTGGAATTGTCATATTAATAGGTCTCAGTAGCGGCTAAATATCTGCTTTGATTACAATCCTGTCATTTTTAAATAATATTTCCAATAAGAGGAAATGCTTATCTATAAGAAATATATCAGAGTCGTAACTCTACCATTTGCTAAACTGTCTCTGAATACATACATATTGTCCCAGAGACAAATCAGTAGTCTGTTACCGTCCAGATTAATTTGGTTCAGTTACTCTCAGTCCTGAGAATTACTGTAAAAACAATTTGATTCTTAACAACATTCAACTAGTCCAGAGTCCTATGCATGGACCAAAAACTGGAGAATGATGCCTAGACAAAGCATTGGCAATTTTAAAGGGAACAATTATGATTATCCAAATAAGAACCTGGGGAAGAAATACGAGTTTTTCTTAAAAGATAAAATGGCAGGCCCTTTGCTTTAAATCCAGACAGAACATTTAGAACCTTTGATTCTCTCAGATGCGCAGCACCAGGCAGAGGGTAGAGTGGAAGGCCTGCCTGCCTGCCTGTCTGCTGCGGCTCTGCTGGGCTCGAACCACAGCTCTGCCGCTTACTGACCTGGGACCTAGATACGGCACTCTTTCCTAAAGGCAGGTTTGTCCTTAAAAAATTCAGTCAATAATTGTGAGTTCTTGGAGTGGTTGTAAGAACTCATGAATAAAGAATGTGTAAGTCACCTAGCAGAGTGCAAGAGATATCGGCGCCTGCTCTCCCTTTGCTGCTTTAACCTCCAGGCTGCTTACACTGTTTTTGTGCTAATTCTGAATGAGAGGTTGAAGAGCCGCTTTTATGTGTGGTTTTCTTTCGTTCGCTCTACAGGCTCAAGGAAGAGACTGCAGCGCACATGGCATCTCTCAAAGCGGCTCATCAGAGGGAGGTAGAAAAGCTCCTTTGCCAAAACGCACTAGAAAACTCTTCTTCCAAAGTAGCTGAACTAAATCGTAAAATAGCAACTCAGGAGGTAAGTGACTTTAACAAACTTTCTTTGATTTTAATGTGATGATTTTTCTTTTTAGTATTGTTAACAGAACATTAATTTGGAATTATTTTAACTTCACTTTATTATGTTGGTGATAAAAATGGTATTAGCTGGATTTTATTTTTGTGCAAGGATGCCATTACCATATGTTTAACTCTTCTAAAGTTATACCTCTAAGTATGTTTCATAGCTTTGTCCCTGTATTTCTCAAGTAGATCTTCTTCTAAGTAAATGTTAATGGGTAGTTGAGGGCTGTGTCTAATGTGATTGTGAACTTAGTTCTTGAACTTGAATGTTAAACCATCTCCCTCTACCCCAGATCTCAACTGACAATTAATTGTCCCAGTCATTCTTTTGCCCCGTTAACTGTTAATCCATTAAACAAATAATGATCCTGCCTCTGTAGACAGTCAGGCACTGGGGATAAAATATTAAACAAAGATACACATAGACAGCTCTGTTATGGAGCACAGTCTTTTAAAAATTATAACAGGGCATGCTGACAGCTCATCTGCATTTCCTCAAAAGTATCTTCCTTCTCGGATATCGATGAATATCTACAGTGTGGCCACCTACGGAGTTAGTCAGTTGAACAAACAACATTAAAACAGAATGTGCAGCCTACTTTCAAATGGCATATCCAAGAGAAAAAGCAAAGAGGGCAAAAGGTTAGCAGTTGGCAATTCAAGTTGAAGAATACATGAATATTCGTTTTGCTCCACATCTTCTCTGTGGGTTTTAATTTTACAAAACAAGCTAAGGTAATTTTTCAAGAAATAATTATCTCACTACCACCTCTCCCACCTGTAGGAAACCAAATAATTATTCAATATCATCTTAATTAAAAACAAACCCCCAAATTGGGGAAGTTTGAATATGGACTACATATTAGATGTTGTGAAATTGTTCATTTTCTAGGTATAAAAGTGTTATTGTGATTTTGTGAGAAAATATCCTAATCAGGAGATCCATGTTGAAATATTTGGGGTACGTAAGGATGATATGTAATGAAGTCTGTATTTAATCTCAGCTCAGAAACAAAGAACTGTGACTGTTTTTAATAATTCAGGAAAAAAGATTTAAAGTGCTTTTCAAGAGTAACCATTATAAAGCCTTGACAATAACCTCTGTAGCCTTTTTCCTCTTAAGAGTGGGTGTCAGTGTGTGGTGTAAACATGTCACGTGACTGTATCGTAAGGCGTGGTCTGGGAGAGGTCAGCAAAGTAGCATCATGATGCTGTAGTGTCATGAATATTTTACTTTCCCAGCATTCTAAATGTAATATTGCAAATTGTGCGTTAAATAGAAGTTGGCATAGTTTTATTATGTAAACAGTGAAAGTAAAACATTAGAGATGAGATGATTTTTTCCTAAGCTTTTCAGTTTCTTAAAGGAAGTCTTAGTGTTATTTCAGTTTCTTTGTCTAAAAATATGAGACCAACATTTATTTCAAAGACATTAAGCTTGTGTTATCATTATTTAGTCAATAGCTTTTAAATAAAAGCTATTATTCTACTTTAATCACAAAGTATAAAAATACTAATTACCACTTTCTTCAAAATGCTTAGACTTTATAGGTTTATTTTATTTTATTTAATCTTTATTATACCACTTAGTCCACTTATATTCCCCTACCCCCAGCAGTCTTAAAAGGTATTTTTCAGGCCTTCAGAAGAAAAGTACTAGAGATAAGGAAGCCAAGTGGTAACCTAGTCATTACTTTGTAATATGTGATGCTTTATAAGTTAATAAAGTTTATATTAAATGTTGAAAGAAGCAAAACAATGAATTTATTTAGTGAGTTTAATTAATTTAATAAACTTAATTTCTGTGGCAGTTTATTTCTGTTAGAACTTGGTAATTTTAAAATATTAGGATTTTTAAAAATCTTTTTAGTACCAACGAAAATCATTAGTTGACTTTCTTATATTTTTTCAAGTAATGTTCAAGGAAGAATTTTCTTAACTTAGTATTTCTAACATAATTTCCTAGGTACTTATAAAACATTTCCAAAGTCAAGTTAATGAGCTACAGGATAAACAAGAGTCTCTAGTAGTTTCTCAAGTTCGAGAAGAAATTTTACAGAAAGAGGTAAGAAATAACAAAAATATTGGACTAACATAAGGTTCTCTTAGCCATTTCAATCATATTCATATTTCTGCATACATTTTTTAACTTAAATATACAAACATTCATCTAGAAAGATCATGTCAAGATAATATTAATAACTTGTTTATGGAAAGTCTTGTTGTCTAATGACTGAATTCAAACCGCTACCAATGAGTAAGATTTGGCACCCTGTGACTTCTGGCTTTTCCCCACACTAAAATCACCTTTGAAAGGGAAGAGATTCAGACCATTGATGAGATTCAGGAAAATACAACAGGGCAGCTGATGGTGATTGGGAGAACTTGTGTGAGGTCCCAAGGTGCCTACTTTGAAGGGCACTGAAGCATCATTGTCCTATGTACAATGTTTCTTGTATCTTCAATAAATGTCTACTTGTCATAGTTAAAAAAAAGTTTGCTTTCCCAGATATTATTTTCTGAGCAGTGGGGAAATGGGATTATTGGTTCTTCTGTTTGATATTTTATGGTATATAATTGTATGGTTAAAACCATTTGTTCTTTAAGTACTAACACTATTTAATTTGGTTAGGAAATAGGTCAAGTAATCATGACAGTGATACTGGATCACAATAAAAATATAATTTTAGGAAATAGATCTTTCTGGAAACTCTCCATAGCAATAATAGTTACAGAGTTTTAAGTGCTTAGTATGTACTAGTAGGCACTGTGATATGTGCTGTACGTGGATCTTCACTGTAACCCCAAAAGGTAGTACTGTTATTCCCATTTTGTGATGAAGAAATCGATGCTAGAAAAATTAAGTAACTTGCCTGAGGTTACCAAGCCCCTCCTTATCATCAGACATGAGGTTGTTACTATAGTTTTTTTCTATAGTATTTAAGTAACAGGAAACATTTTTGATCGTGCATTTTTGTTTATGTATTCATCCATACTTTGCTGTGTATAATGCACACTTTTTGCCCAAATTTTTGAGGGAAAAATAAGGATACACATTATACATGGGTATAATGATTACATACCATGGGGATAATAATCTCGTGTATAACATACACAAAAATACATGTGCACATTATACACAGCAAAATACAATATTTACATAGGATAAATTCCCTAAAATACAAGAATTTTATAAAAATAAGTATTCTATAAAAATAAGGATTCAACTTTAATTATATTCTTAAAGATACATTCAAGTAGGTACAAATGGAGAGAAATTTTTTCTGTTCTTTGTTGAGAACCAATTTTCTGAATTTATGTAATTTACAAATGAATTTTTAATTGTTGAAAGGGGAATTCATTTATTAATTGATGACTAATTGTTAAAAACCTACTGTCTGCTGTGCAGTGTTAGGAAAACAAAGTTGATAAAATCCCTGCTTTCTTTGAGCTTACTTTTTATTTGAGGAGTCAGACAACAAAAAGTGTTTGTGATAAATTAAGGGAACATCTATAAAGTACTTAAAATCGTGCCTAGCACATAATGTCATGACTCACCACTGCTGTTTAAGATTGATTCAGATGCAGTTGTCTCAGATTAAGAATCCTATGGCCCACCTCTCTTTCGAGTTAGGTGTCCTTCACTGCTCTTTGGGCATCCCACCACCATAGCCCATTATATTGGAATCCTCATTCACTCAACTGTTTTTATTCACTTGACGAAGCACTCCCCGGCTAGTGTATCAGGAAATGGATTGATTACCTGTAGATCACAAGATAGTGATGGCTGGAAATGTTGTCTAATGATCTACTCAGAGCCACTTTTCAATCATTAAAAAGCTTACAGAAGTTAAAGTGATATTTCACCATTATATGTATAACAATGCCTCTGATAACTTTTTTAGAGTTCTTGTTCGTTTTATTTGTTTTTGGCGTTTTACAATTTTTAGTGATCATTGTTTTGATATATAGTTTTATGCCTAGCACCCCTCACCGCAGCTTGTTCTGTGAAGCCTGTATGACCTTTCTGCACATCATCCGGTTAAAGTCTGCATATGTTTCTTGATCAGGAATGTTTCACATTTAAAATACTTAGATTTGCCTCTGACTTAATTTGCTTATATTTTTTCCTCTTAAAAATTAATTTAGAAGGAAGAGGTGTGTGGTTAGTATCATCAGTGCTACTAGGTACTAGATATTTCTGTGTAAAACATAATTGAATTTGTTAATTTTATCTATTTTCACTTGCTTGTCAATTATTTTGCCTTTTGATGTTAACGACTAGCAAATTATAATTATATGGCATAAAGGAAATATAGGTAATTGTTTCATCAGGCCCACTATAAAGAAGCTTCATATCCTCTCCGTTTAACTCCCTGGTGACGTAAGATCGTTCCACGCTCTCTGTGGGCCTCCCTGTGAAAAAGGAGGTAGTGCACTGGACTGTTACTTCCCGCGTCTCTCATCTCTGCAACCTCAGGACTTAATACAGCAGCAAGCGCAGAAAGTTTATTACTTCACTGTCTCTATTTTTTTTTAAAGATTTTATTTATTTATCTTTAGAGAGGAAGGGAAGGAGAGAGGGAGAGAAATATCAATGTATGGTTGCCTCTCGTGCGTCCCCTGCTGAGAACTGGCCTGCAACCCAGGCATGTGCCCTGACTGGGAATTGAACCGAGATCCTTTGGTTCACAGGCCGGCGCTCAATCCACTGAGCTACGCCAGCCAGGGCACTTCACTGTCTCTATTTTATATGCATACATTTATTTGTGGAACAAATGATAAAGTGTAAAATGATAAGAGCCAGAGGAGAATTACAAATAGGATTATAGGGAGTTGACAGAAGGATCCATATTTACTGAACTCTTTTTGTATTATTTAATCTTGAAAGTAATCACTCTATTAACAAATATTTTTTAGCAAAGCTGAATACACCAAAGAAAAGTGCCCAGCTTAATTTTGAGTGTCATAAACCAGCTTAGCATATGTGGGAGGGAAAGGTGGCCCAATTATCTGAAACCTTTTGGAATGGGAGGTCAGTTCAGAAGATGCGGTTAACATTCTTACCTTTTAAGACTACCTGTTAAAAATGAGTTATTTCCATCTCATAGTTTTTCATTTACTTCTTATCTCAATTTTAGATTACAAAACTCTTGGAAGAATTGAGAGAGGCCAAAGAAAACTATACACCAGAGATGAAACATTTCATGGACTTAGAAAAGAAAATTAAACAGATGGAAGTGAGACATAAACAAAGAGAGCAAGAAATCCAACAGGTAAGGAGCTAAATCACATTTACATGTTTGGATAGTTCTTCACTTTTGAGTACCTCCACTTTGCTGTAGTTTTGTCATCCCTGGCAAAACTTACTTTTTAAAATGTTTCCATTACATAGTGATCCTATTAACAATTTAAAAGTGACTGTAAATCTCACTTACCTGAACACTGGTTTGCCTTATATGTGGAGAAATAGAGAAACAACTTGTGTCATGTTCTTAATTATTGGTAGGCCTCTAAAAAGTTCAAGTTGTTTCAATAAATGTGTGTAAGAAATAAATTTACATTAAACTGTGATCATTTCAATTTCTATGTGCCTAGCACAGTAATAATATTACTGTTCACAAACAGCTGAATTAATAGAAAGGAAAAATGGTAGAAGTAAAGGCATGATATGTTTTACGCATTTCGCCTTGGTGTTGATATTTAACTTTGTCTGAACAGTGTATTATTCAGCTTGGTCTGGCACAACAAAATATCAAACTTGGAGGCTTAAAAAACAAATTGATTTTCTCACAGTGCTGGAGGCTGGAATTCTAAGATTGAAGTTCCAGCTGGTTCATTCTCTGGTGAGAGCTCTCGCCCTGGCTTGTAGGGGGCCGTCCCTCAGTGAGTGCACTGCGGCGGGGACGAGGGGAAGCAGAGGGACAAAGAGAGCTCTGACAGGTCAGGCAGAGTCGAGCAGACAGGTTCGTCTCCTGTGTGACTCCCTTCTTCAAGACTGGAGGAGGTGGCTCTTTTATCTAATGCATAGAAACTAACACGGAGAGTCAAGAAAAATGAAGAAATGATGAAATATATTCCAAAACAAAGAACAAGATAAAGCCTCGGAAAAAGATCTTGATGAAACAAAGTGATTAACCTGTTAAAAAGTTCAAAATAATGGTCATAAAGATATCCGCCAAGCTTGGGAGAAGAATGAATGAACAGAGTGAGAACTTCAGTAAAGAGGTAGAAATGAGAAAGTACCAAGTAAAAGTCACAGAACTAAAGAATACAGTAACCGCACTGGAAAATGTTTCGAGGTGTTCATGAAGCAGAAGAAATGAATACACATTCTTCCTAAGCACATATGGAACACTGTCCAGGATGGATCAAATACCTACAAAACAAGTCATAAGAAACTTAACCCTGCAGGAGGTCATAGCTAATCTGAGAGATACAAACTCTTAAATATTGTTACATATATCAGGTGTACAAGTTCAGGGTCATGACTGCTGCATGTTTGTACATGACTAGTGTTAAGCCATGGCGTTCAAGCCATCAGTTTGATCATAACATGTATATGTATCTCTTGGATACACTCACCATAAGCTGTAATTTTTTTGAGCGTGACCTCCACAGGTTAAGAAGACTGAAATCATATTAAGTGTATTTCCCAGCCACAATTATATGAAACCAGAAATCGTTTGCAAGAAGAAAACAGGAAAATTCACAAATATGTGAAATTAAACTGCACATTCCTAAACTCGAATGCATCAAAGAATAAAAGGAAATTTTTAAAAAATATATTGAGACAAGTGAAAATGAAAATAGCATACCAAACCTTATAAGATGCAGCAAAATCATTTGTAAGAGATAACTTTATAGCAATAAATGCCTACAAGACATTTTTAAGAAACAAGATCTTGATAAACAACCTAACTTTACACCCCAAGAACAAATGAAGCACAAAGTTGGTAGAAGGAAGGAAATAACAAATATCAGAGTGGAAATAAATGAGATAGAGACTAAAAATACAATAGCAAAGGTCAATGAAACAGTGTTGGTTTTTGAAAAGATAAAATGAACAGTCCTTTAGCTAGACTCACCAAGAAAATAGGACTAAATAATATACATGAAATCAGAAATGAAAGGGGGGTTGTCACTACAGATACCAAGTACAAAGGATCATAAGACACTGTTAAGAACAATTAATGGTATGCCAGTAAATAGACAACCTAGAAGAAATGGATAAATTCCTAGAAACGTACACCCTACCGAGACAATGATGAAGAAACTCAAAATTTGAACACACCAGTTACTAGTAAGGAGATTAAATCAGTAATCAAAAACCTCTTAAAGTCCCGGACCAGATGGCTTCACTGATCAATTCTGCAAGTCACTTAAAGAAGAGTGAATACCAAGCTCTTGCTCTCTCCCGAACTCCTTTACAAGAGCAGCATTACCCAATGTCAAAACCAGGCAAGGATGCCATGAGAAAAGAAAATACAGAACAGTTTCTCCCACTGAACACAGATGCAGAAATCCTCAACAAACTCTTAGGAAACCAAATTCAGCACTACATTAAAAGGATCACAAACATGATTATTCAAGGAATGCAGATCATTCATGTGATGCACCACATTAACAATACAAAGCATAAAAATCACATGATAATTTCAGTAAATGCAGAAAATTTGACAAAATTCAACTTTTCATGATAAAGCTCTCAAGAAATGGGTTATGGATGGAATGTACTCCAGTACAGTACAGCCCACATATTAGAAGCCCACAGCACCATCATACTCAGTAGTGAAAGCTGAAAGCTTTTTTCCAGATCATGAATAAAAGAAGGATGCCCACTCTTACCACATTTATTCAACATAGTACTGGAAGTCTTACCAGAGCAATTAGGCTAGAGAAAGAAGCATCCAAATTAGAAAGAAAGAAGTAAAACTGTTACTATTTGCAGATGACATAATGCTATTATATAAAAAACCAGCCCTGGCTGGTGTGGCTCAGTGGATTGAGTTCTTGGCCTGTGAACCAAAGGATCGCCAGTTCAGTTCCCAGTCAGGGCACATGCCTGGGTTGTGGGCCAGGTCCCCAGTAGCCAGTGTGCAAAAGGCAACCACATATTGATGTTTTTCTTCCTCTCTCCTTTCTCCTATCTCTAAAAATAAATAAAATCTTTTTTTTTAAGTGTGGATAGTTTAAGGGACCTCTGGTACAACATCAGATACAACAATATTGGCATCAGATATAACAATATTGGCACCAGAAGGAGAAGAAAGAGCAAGGGATTGAAAATTTATTTGAAGAAATAATGACTGAAAACACCTCACTGGGCCACGGAAATAGAAATACAATTCCAAGAAGCACAGACAATTACAAATAGATGAACCCAAAGAGGCCCACAGCAAGGTGCATCATAATTTAAATCCCAAAAGGAAAAGAACAGAATTTTAAAAGTAGCAAGAGAAAAGCAGTCAATTTTATACAAGGGAACTCCCATAAGATCTGTTTTTTCAACAAACTGCAAGCCAAAGGCATTATCACGAAATATTTAAAATGATGAAAAGTAAAATCCTACAACCAAGATTATTCCACCCAGCAAGGCTATCATTTAGAGTGGAAGGAGAAAAAGAGTTTTCCAGACAAGAAAAAGCTAAAGGAGTTTATCAGCATTAAACCAGTATTACAAGAAATGCTAAAGGGACTTCTTTAACCAGAAAAGAAAAGATTGAAAATGTAGAAGAGAAAAAAATTCTCATTTACAAAGGAAGACACTTAAAAGCATTGAATCAACCAACTATAAAGTTAGTACAAAGGTTAAAAGGCTAAATTAGGAAGATCATTAGGAAGGATAACTTCATTTTTGGGTATTTATGCAAAAAAAGTCAAAACACTAATTTAAAAAGATATGTGCACCCCTCTGTTCATTGCAGATTATTTATAATAATCAAGATATGCAAGCACACTAAGGGTCCACCAGTAGAGGAATGGATAAAGAAGTGATTTATATATTTATTTATATATATATATGTGTGTGTCTGTATATGTGAATGATATGCATCCTATGATATATAATGGATATTATATTGGTCAGCCATGAAAACATTGAATCTTGCCATTTGCAACATTAAATAAGTCAGAGAAAAGCAAATACCATAGGACTTCACTTGTCTGTGGAATCTGAAAATAAATTAATTAATTAATAAATGAACCAACAAAACAGAAACAAACTCATGGATAAGTTGACAGGAAGGGGATTAGGGGATGAGTGAAAAAGGTTGAAAGGATTAAAAAAATGCAAAGTGCTCATTATAAAAACAGTCATGGGTTGTAAAATACAGTGCAGGGCCTATTGGCAATAACTGTGTATGGTGTCAGATGGGTATTAGGCCGATCACTTTTTAAGTTATATAAATGTCTGATCTCTCTGTCATACACCTGAAACTAAAATAATACTGTATGTCAACTGTAATTAAATTGTTTTAACATTTCAGTTTCAAGCAACAAGAAAAATAAGTTTTGTAACTATATTAACTAGATTTATTTGGTGATAATTTTATAGTATATACAAACATCAAATTACATTGAATACCTCAAATTAATACAGTGTTATATGTCAATTACATCTCATTAAAAATTTTTAAGAAATCAAAGACAAATAGAATTTTGCAAACAGCAAGAGAAAAGCAACCTGTTACATATGTGGGAATTTCTATAAGAATGTGATCATATTTCTCAATAGAAACTTTGCAGGTCAGGAGACAATGAGATGATATATTCAAAATATTGAAAGAAAGCTTGTCAGTCTATAATACTGCACCTGGAAAACTGTCCTTTAGAAACAAGAATAAAGACTTTCCCCCCAAAATCAAAACTAATGGACTTCATCACCACTGGACCCGCCATACAAGTTCTAAAGGGAATTCATCAAGTGGACATATTACTGCAGGTGTAAACTCACAGTAATGGTAAATATATAGTCAAAGTCAGATGCTCTACTATTGTAATGGTGCATTATTCACTTATAACTCTAGTTTAAAAGTTAAAAAACTTATTAAAAATAACCACAACTGCATTAATTTGTTATTGGATACACAAAATAAAAATATGTGAACTGTAATATCAATAACCTAAAATTGGGGGTAGAAGAAGTAAAAGTATAAGGTTTAGGTAAGCTATCAAATTTTAAGTTGTTATCAATTTAAAATAGGACATTGTAAGTACATCTCAGTTTATGTAATCACAAAGGAAAAACCTGTAGTGCTTACACAAAAGATCATGATAAAAGTCAAAGCATAGGGCTATAAAAACTCACCAAGTAATAACAGATGAGTGCAAGAAGTAAGAAGCAAGGAACACAGAATCTATGAATCAGAAAACAACAAAATCTCGATTGTAAGTCCTTATCAATCAATAAGTACTTTAAATTTAAACGGATTAAATTCTTTGTTCAAAACCGTAGAATTCTTGAATGGGTAAAAAATAAGATCCAAACAATATACTATTTGGCTGGCCAAAAAGTTTAGTTTTTTCCATAAGATGGCTGTAGTAGTACTTAGTTGCCTTTAACTTCATTTGAAACAATGTCGTTAGGTTGTATTATGACAGCTGTCATAGTTGGGTGCATTTTTTAAAAAACATCAAAATTGGTGAATTTTGTGCAGCCATTTGAAGATGAAAGAAAATATGCAACATATTTGGCATGTTAGGCTTTATTATTTTAAGAAAGGTAAAATTATAACTGAAATGCAGAAAAAGATTTGTGCAGGATATGGAGAAGGTGCTGGGACTGATCAAACAAGTCAAAAGTGCTTTGCAAAGTTTCTTGGTACTATTGACATTTTAGCTAACTAATTCTTTGTTGCGGGGCTTATGCACTGGAAAATGTTTAGCAGCATTGCCGGCCTCTACCTGCTAGAAGCCAATAGCAGGAGATAGCTGACATACTCAAAATATCCAAATCAATAAAGTTATTGGTGAAAATGAAAAGTGTCTTTTATTTTGTGGAAAAATCTGAACAGACTCTTTGGCCAACCCAGTGCATGCAGGAGATTCGCTTTAGTTTAAAAGCACAGGTAAACTAAGAGGGAAGAGATGGAAAAAACATTTCAAGAAAATGTTAACCAGAAGAACGCAGGACTGGCTACTATAGTTATATTAGACAAAACAGATTTTAAGCTATAACAACAAAAGACACAAAAAATGATGAAGAGGTCAATCCATCAAGATATAACAATTGTAAATATTTAGCCACCCAACGTCAGTACGCCTCAATATATAAAACAGATATTATAACAGAACTAAATGGAAAAATGACAGCAATAGAGTAGTTGTAAGGGACTTGGATAGTTCCCTTTAAACAATGGACAGATCATCCAGAAGGAGGTGAAAATCAATAAAGAAATAGCAGGCTTAGAACAAACTAAAGACAAAATGGACCTAGCAGACATAGTCAGTGTGTTTCCTTCAAAACAGCGGAATACGCATTCTTCTCCATCATACCAGGTACTCTTTCTAGTATAGATCATGTTAGACCATGAAACAAGTCATAGCAAATTGAAGTTGTAGCCAGTATCTTTTCAGACAACAATGATACATGAAACTAGAAATCAATAGGAAGAAAGCTGAAAAAGACTATAAATACATGGAAATTAACACTTCTAAATAACCAGTGGATCAAAGATGACATTAAAAGGAAAATAAAAATGTATCTTGAGACAAAAGAAAATTAAAACACAACTTATAGAATGCATCAAAAGCTGTTCTAAGAGGGAAGGTTATAGGGATAAATGCATAGATCAAGAAAAAAAGATCTCAAACAACCTAACTTTATGTCTCGAGAACTAGGAAAAAAAAATAAGCCCAAATTTAGCAGAGGGAAGCAAATAAAGATCATATCAGAAATAAATGAAATATAGGATAGGAAAACAATAGGAAAGTTTAACAAAATTAAGCATTGATACTTTGAAATCATAAACAAAATTGATAAAACTATAAGCAGGAAAAAAAGAACATTTAAAATTGGAAACTCAGAAAAGAGGAGATACTACCATTGATATCACAACAATAGAAATGATCACGGGAAACTACTATGAACAATTACATGCGTACCTCAGAGATACTGGGTTTGGTTCCAGACCACTACAAGAAAGTGAGTATGGCAGTAAAGCTAGTTGTAATCTTTTTGTTGGTAAGGTGCATTGCCTTCAGTTTATAAAAATTGCTAATATCTGTGAATCACAATTAAAAGAGGTATGACTTTATACCTCAACAAATTGGACAACCCAAAAGAAATGGATAAATTCCCCAAAATAGACAAACTACCAACAGTGAATCATTAACAAATAGAAAATTTGAACACACTAGTTACTAGCAAGGAGAGTTAGTCAGTAATCAAAAACCTCTTGACAAAGAAAAGCCCAGGATCATACAGCTTCACTAGTGAATTCCACCAAACAATTTTTTTAAGATAGAATAAAAGAGAGACAGGGAAGGAAGAGAGAGAGAGAGAGAGAGTCCACCAAACTATCAAAGACAAATTAATGCCACTTCTCAAATTTTTCAAAATTACTGGTAGATAACAAAGCCAGATAAGAATACTGCAAGACAAGAAAACTGTATGCAACTATCTCTAATGAATATAGATGCAAAAATTCTCAAAAAAATAGCAAGCCAGATTAAACAGCACATTAAAATTGTCATACACCAAGATCAAGTGGGATTCATTCCTGGGATGTAAGAATGGTTCAACACATATGAATCAATAAATGTGGTGCATCACATTAATAGAATGCAAGATAAAAGTCATAATCAGTATATGCAAAAATAGCATTTGACAAAATTCAACTTTCATTCATGACAAAAACTCTTAAATTAAGTACAGAAGGAAAATACCTCAGCATAATAAAGGCCATATATGACAGGTTCACAGCTAACAGAGTACTCAGTGGTGAAAGATTGAATGTTTTTCCTCCAAGATCTGGAACAACACAACTGCTCTCTCACCGCTGCTATGCAACACAGTACTAGAATTCCTAGCCCAAGCAGTCAGGCAAGAAAAAGAAAGAAAACCCATCAGAATTGGAAAGGAAGAAGTAAAATTGCCTCTATTTGCAGATGACATGACCTTATATAGAGGAAATCTTGAAGACTCCACCTCTAAACTCTTAGTCAATGAATTCAGTGAAGGTGCAGAATACAAATATCTGTATATAAAAATCAGTAGTATTTCTACATACTAATAACAAATCATCTGAGAAAGAAAACAATTCTGTGTACAGTAGCATCAAAAGCAATAAATCACTTGGTCATCTGTCCAAGGGAGTAAAATAGGTGTGAACCGAAAACTCTAGGACATTGAGGAGCGACAGTGAGGAGCACACAAATGAGTGGAAAGGTATCCTGTATTCCTCCCCATTTATTGGAAGAATTAATGCAGGTTCCCCCACTCTCCGAAGGTAGTAAGTCCCATTAAACCTTTCATAAGCAGAAGTGGCATGAAAAAGAAGCAGTTACCATTAACTTATATGTAAACATTTTTTAGCACTCAGACGCCCAAAATAACCTACCCAGTCATACCAAGTGTCACATAAAACCTAAAGTAATGCTGACATAGTAAAAGGAGTTCCACACTCACTGTTTTGGATGCAGGCTGTCTCTGTGAACAGCTTGCTGCCAAACAGACACTGAATGCTATTTTAGCTTTTTGCCTTTTTTTTTTATAAAGGGGAAAATATTGACATCTCTTTTGGTTAGCAAAAGCAGGTACTGATGAAGGTCTATTATAAACATGAAGTGGCATAAGCAAATTTTCGAAAAGCAGGGCACACTTGTTAAAATGCCCAAAGCCATCTGTAGATTCATTGTAATCCATGTCAAGATTCCTTTGGCATTTTTTTACAGGACAGTCATGCTCTGCATAATGACATTTCAGTCAGTGACAGACCACATATACTGTGGTGGTTCCGTAAGGTCATATACAGCCTAGGTGTGTAGTAAGCTACACCATCTAGGTTTGTGTGCGTGCACTCTATGGTGTTTGCACAATAACACACTTGCCTTACAATGCCTTTCTCAATTAAATGAGTTAACATGGATAAAATGCCTAAAACCAAGCCTTGCACATGGTAGAAGCTACATGTATGTGCCTTTATCATTATTTTCAGTTCTCTTAATGAATGCAATGACATGCACTGTATATTAAAAGTGTCTCGATGGCATCTCAAATGCTGTTCTGAAGAGGAGCAGCGTTTTAGGGATGTTTGGATTCATACCAAGGTTTTCTGATGCTTTAAATGGTACTCATCATTCCCAGCTTACAAGAAAAGGACTGTAAAATTCCCTATCAGGATTTCCGTCTTATCAGCTTCACCTGCACACCTGTTTATTGACACAATGAAACCCGTTTGGTAGGGTTTCCCCGACTTCTCCTTCCGGGTCACCATTGTCAGCGTTGTCCCACTTCAGCTCTTTGAGGTCATTAAATGTTCTTCACCCCCACTATGAACTGTAACAGTAATATGGAATTTTTCTATTTACAGATAATACAGCAGACACACCAAGTGGTAGAAACTGAGCAAAACAAAGAAATTGAGAAATGGAAAAGACTTGCACAGGTAAAGAATCGTGAGCTGGACAAATTCCGCACAGAATTAGACTCAATATTGGATGTTCTCCGAGAGCTGCACCGACAGGGGGTGGTTGTGCCAGTTGCTTTTGCAAGCGAAGTGAATGCACCAGAGAACTACTAGAAATGCAGACTCCACATGACCTCCTGGCAAGGCCTGGAGGTGCACGATGGCTGGGATTGCTCCTCTGCCAGAGGCAGCTTTTGAAAACAGCTGCTCCAGTACATTGCCAGCAAACAAGCATCACAAAAACAATGTTTCCGAATAAATCGCCCTTAACCAATAATGGAAAAAAAGCATTATGGTGTATTTTACTGAAAGCATTAACCAGTCACATTTTAAATAATTTATGGACAAGTCTCTTTATGTCAGGTGATTAGAGTTAGTGAATTTTATAGTAAGAGTTCTCACTTATATGCTAGATATGAAAAGAAAAGAAAATTGCACATAGTCTGCTGTTGTTGATTCATTCTTGGTGCCAGAAAAACAGCCCCTCTTTCCCATGGAAGCACAGAGGCGTGTGGGCACAGCCACATGACTGTCACCTGAGCAGGAGAGCTTCCGCTGTCATTTGGCCAAGAATTGTAACTTCGTGCAAGCAGACAGTGAACTATCTTGTGCTCTCCCAGATTTCCACTCCTACCTCATGTTCTTTCACCTGATACAGGTGAAAAATACATTTCTCAAGTAATGGGGGGATTTGATTAATTGTTCAATGTTACATGTCTTAAATGCCAATTCTTTTTTTGTAACTCAAAGATGATAGAATATAACATTTTACTTTCTACTATTTAAAAGTAATATGTTCATTAAAATAATTAAACCCTAAAGCATGCACAAAAGTAGCCAGATTGTTATTTTTACTTCGCAATTCTCATTTTCAAAAGCAGATAGCAAGTATATAAGATACTGGTTAAGTTAAAGCTGTAGCCACCTTGTTTTCAAATGTTCTAGCCCAATACTGTCCAGTAGAAGTATAATTAATGTGAGCCACATGTAACTTTTAATTTTAATGTAGCCACATTTTAAAATACTTTTTAATGAAATTTTGGAATTGATATAATCTTATATGTTCAAAATGTGATTTTACAAGTTGAATTCTTACATTCCTTTTCTCATACCAAGTCTCCAAATTCTGGAATATTTTACATTTATAAACACATCTCAACTTCAACTAGCCATATTCCAAATGCTCAATAACCACAGGCTAATAAATGCAATTCTGAAAGGATAAATACAATGTGAAATACTGTGTAAAAGACAGGAGAAATAGATCCTGGGGAAATTATGGGTAGCAAATGTGAAATGTAGAAATTAAATATAAGAAATGCAATTAAAGTCTTAATGTCCAGCATTTTTTAATGTCCTTTTCCTAAGTGGGTAGAGAAAGCATTAATTATAGTTTGCTATTTTTTATGTGAAAGAATCTTATTTTAAGTTATAATATAAACTATTTTGATTATTATTTGTCTTGTGTGTTTTTTATCTGAAAACCTATTAATGTATAGCTATCCCACCCCCCACTTTTGACGACTCTATTCATGGGCTGTTCATTCCAGGCACAAACATGGCTGATTCTGAAACACAAGGAAGTGCCGGCATCAGATAGATTACTTACAGTAAAGGTGCATCCTTTTCTGATGAGGATTTGATATTCCATTTTGGAATAAGCTGTGCACATGGCTGCTCTTTCATTCTATTTTCAGACTGAAGATCCACAAACCCTATCAGAACTTTTAGTTACAAGTAAAAACAGCAAGAATCATGCTCCATTCCTTAGCCTTTATAAGGGTCCAGGATGGGAACACAGAAGATAGACACATTTAAACTGTCTTGAAAAGGAAGGCTCTTATGACGTTAAGCTCCAGGAAATACCAGTCCTCTCCTACCACTCCCACCTCCTCACACTGTCATAAGGCACCTGCATCCACAGGCCTTCCCTTCAGGAACTTGGTCAGAATACATGGCTTGCTGCTGACACCACTGCTTTTGCGCAGAGAGGTTTCTGATCGGGTCTATTACTTGTGAGCCCACAGCATTCCATAGCTAGTATTTACCTGTCAGCCCTGGGGAGTCCGGCTTTAGTGTTAGGGTTCTGTCCCTTACTGCAAAACTCCTAAATTTATGGCTAAATGTCTACAAGGAGGTGAAACCCTTCCTCTTTCCCACCCATGCCTACCAAGGACTGTTGATTGGTAAGTCCACGATCTATCTGCAGGTGCCTTAAAAGGTAAATCTTACAATGAGGTAATATACTTTGTAGTTACAACAGCCATCCTGCTTCAAAGAGCTTAGCAGGGAATGGTGAGAAGAGTGAAGTTTGAATGTTTTCAAATCCTTCCAAGTTACTAATTGTTTTAGAATATCCATTTATATAGCCTTTCTTC
>PVKM010013415.1:0-30294 GCA_004027735.1 Carollia perspicillata
TGGTGGTTTCCTCATCCTTTTGAATATGACATAACTTCAAGGTAAAGATCAAAACAAGGGTATTTGTGAGATTTTTGAGGCCTTTAAGATGGTACTTAGGAAATCCTTTCAGTGAAGTAAAAGGGCTTTTAAATATTTTAAGGCCATAATCACAGAAGCCTAATCCACAGGGTAACTATGAGTAGGTTCAGAGAGAGAGTGTGGGGGAGGGAGAGAGATGCTTGGCTTACAAAATATTATAGACTTCACTTTTGTTTAATGGAATGGAATATAAGCTGGTGGAAAACCCACAAAGGGCTAAGAGTGTTGGGTAACTAAAAGGTACAATGAAATAGCTCACATTATAAGGTTACTGGACTCTAAATATCTTATGAAATGACACAGATTGAAAAAGCTATTGAGGGACAATCAAGTGACATTTTTGTAGTAAAGAAAGAATAAGTTACAAGGTGAAGCCAAGAACCTTGAAGAGTAAGGGATGAGGGGATACTGCCAGAAAGCAGAACTGGGCCCTAATGGAGTGATATTTCCTGCTCACGGAGCAGAATGATTTGGTAATGTGTGTCCAGGTAGGTTTCAGGAATTATGAATTGCTGTGATTGCTATGTGCTTGTTATTCCTCTCCTATTAGATGAGTATACGTATCATAGTCATCTGCTACTGTCTTGTCATAGGATGCTGATGGTGTGCATAGCATATAACTTTCGATTTTTGTTATCTTTAAATTTTTAATTGAATTTATTGGGGTGACATTGATTAATAAAACCATACGGGTTTCAAGTGAACAGCTCAATAAAACATCACCTGCATACTGCATTGTGTGCTTGTCACTCAAAGTAAATTCTTTCTATTCCCATTTTCCCACCCTTTGTCCACCTGTACCCAGGCCCTGCCCCTGTTCTGTCTGGCCATCAAAATACTGTTATCTGTGTCAGTGGGTTATACATATATGATCTTTGGCTTCACCTTCTTTCACCCAGTCCCTCAGCCCTCTTCCCCTCTGACAGCTGTCAGTCTGTTATATAGCCATGCCTCTGTTTCTATTTTGCTATTTTTTTTTGCACATTAGATTCTACATGTAAGTGAGATCATATGGTATCTGTCTTTCTGTGACTGACTTATTTACTTAGCATAATAATATTCAGACCCATCTAGGCTTTTGCAAAAGGTAAAATTTCCTTCTTTTTATGGCGGAGTGGCATTTCATTATTTAAATGTACCATTGTTTCTTTCATCCACTCATCTACTGATGAGCACTTGGGCTGTTTCTGGATCATGGCTATTGTAAATAATGCTTCAATGAGCATAGGGGTACATATATTCTTTTGAATTATTGTCTTGGATTTCTTCAGATATATTCCCAGAAGTGGGATTGCTGGGTCAAAAGGTAGTTCTGTTTTTAATTTTTTGAGTATCTCCATACTGCTTTCTACGTTGGCTGTACCAATCTTCACTTGCACCAACTGCTCAGGAGGGTTCCCTTTTCTCCACATCCTCGCCAGCACTTGTTATTTGTTGATTTATTGATGATAGTCATTCTGACAGCTGTGAGGTGATATCTAATTATGCTTTTAATTTGCATCTTTCTGATGATTAATTACATTGAGCGTATTTTCATATGTGTATTGGCCATCCGTGTGTCCTCTTTGGAGAAGTGTCTATTCAGGTCCTCTCCCTCTCACCCTTCTTTACATTGGGCTGTCTGTCTTCTTGGTGTTGAGTTGTGTAAGTTCTTTATATATTTTGGAAGTTAACGCCTTATCAGATGTATCATTGGTGAATATATTCTCCCAATCATTTGGATGCCTTTTCATTTTGTTGATGGTTTCATTTGCTATGCAGAAGCTTTTTAGTTGGATGTAGTTGCAATTGTTTATTTTTTCCTTTGTTTACCTTGCCCAAAGAGATGTATTGGCAAAAACGTTGCTACAAGAGATGTCTGAGATTTTAATGCCTACTTTTTAGTATATTTATGGTTTTGTAACTTATGTTTAAGTCTTTTATCTATTTGGAGTTTATTCTTGAGTATCAGGTAATTTGTTGGTTTAATTTAATTTTTTTTGCATGTACCTGTCCAATTTTCCCAACACCATTTATTAAAGAGTCTGTCTTTATTCCACTGTATGTTCTTGCCTCCTTTGTCAAATATTAATTGACCAAAGAAGTATGAGTTTATTTCTGGGTTCTGTGTTCTGTTTTATTGATCTATGAGCCTATTCTTATTCCAGTACTATGCTATTTTGATTACAGTGGCCTTGTAGTATTCTTTGAAGTCAGGTAGTGTGATCCCTCCAACTTTCTTCTTCTTTCTCAAGATTGCTGAGGCTATTCAGGGTCTTTTTTGGTTCCATATAAATTTTTTGCATACTTTTTCTAGATCTGTGAAATATGCCATTGGTATTTTTAATAGGGATTGTGTTGAATCTACTCCTCTATACCTGAACTCAATTTAGAGGATTATATCTTAGGTTTCAATGCTGATGCAGTAATTGGAAATGAGTTTTTCAGGTCCTTGAATAAAAGAGTATATTTTTCATATGAGAGGATTGTAGAATGATTTGTGTCCAGAAGATATTTTAAGCTAGGTATTTTTAATGCCTATAATTCCTTTTTGCAATTTTTTTTCATCAAAAGTTGAAATCTACTTCTTTGCACCTTGAATCAGGTGTTGATCATATGGCTTGCATTTGATCATTATCAAATGATTTATTATTCATTTATTCTCAAATATATAATAATCATAGGCTTAAATAGCATTTATTGCATTAGGCTGTGCAGTCTTTTATTCCTGATAACCATCACATCACCATGTGGAAAGCCTTGAACTACAGGATAAGAGACTATATAGAGAAAGGGACTATAGGTATGCCAATCAACCAAGCTTTTTGGGCTGAGGCCCAAGACACATGAATGAAGCCATCAAGGACCACATAAAACAAACTGAACTAATCTAGACCTGAAGAACCTCTTAGCCAATCCTGACTTGTAAGAAATATATGGTAATTTGCCATTGCTTTAGTCACTAAGTTTTGGAGTCAATTTTAAGAGGAAAAAACCTGCCTTGTTACCAAATAACTATTTCAAAACCAACTCCAAATGGGTTCTAAATCTTCTAGAATTCATGTACTTATTCTCTGTAGTCTCAGCCTATTTCTTCCTACTTACAACATAATTCTGATAAATCAATTACTTCTGGCCAAGGAGACTAGATTCTTTTTCACCCATCCAATAATGGTCAAACCTTGGTTCTCAAACTTCTCCCATCTCAAACAAAACTTCAGTTCTCAACCCAACAACTCCGTCATGCTGATACTTGTATCAGTTACACATCTCTCAGGCAACAAAGGAAAGAATGCATAAGTATGAGTATGTTTCAGTTTTTAAGCAAATTGCTTCCCATAGAGCCTTCTGGAATGAATTAAGTTTGAAAACTGAGGTTTCACTGTGTATACTCAAAGTGATGTAAAGGAAGAGTGATTTTGGAAATGGAAATAAAACCAGTGGCAGTGAAGTATACAGAACAAATGAACCTTTGACTTATAATCAAGAACAATATGCCTGCTCATAGAATTGTTGAACGCAGTATTTCTGTGGAATCTCATATGTATGTAGATGATGCTTAACCTGCAGCAAGTCATTCCATTAATTTGTGCTTATAACACCTCTGTAACAGTAATCAAAGTAAGATCATGGTCATTACTTGGAAATTTAAAATTTTAAGAGAGTTTATAGCTTTTTACTCCAATTTCCATATTTAATTGATGAAACAACTGACCTGTGATGTTTTAGGAGATTATATGTTGATCTGTATTCATAAAAGTACCAATATGTTTGATTCTGAGCCTTGTTATATCTATTTATCCATCCATTTATCTAGATATCATATATGTACGCACACTATATTAGTATTCTCTGCATAACAATATTGGAGTTTTTAAAGTTAATTTAGAAATATTATCCACCAGATGCTTAAAACAATTATTTAATAGCTCTAAAAGTCTTAAACTTCAATGAAATTTTCAATTTTGCAGAATTTCTGATAAGTAAAACGTTTCTTTATATATATGGTAAACAATTAAGACCACTCACCCTTGTAATTTATGTATCATTTCCTGCAGAATGTGTGTAGCAGAATCTGCAATTCCTTATCAGATGGATTCTCTCCATTTGGGTTGTAATTCCAGCTTGGACCTGGGAGTAGGTTAAGTGTGACTTCCATTCACTCCTCTGCCAACTTCCTCCAAGCTCCCAATTTATTCTTAGCCTCTCTGTAAGTGGGAAAATACCATAGATAATAGTTTTCTCTTATAAAAGATGAAAGGCACAGGCATTTATTGGGGAACAGCTGAGAAAACCTATAATATATAAATATATTGTAGTTTGTGAAAGAAGATATTGAAAAGAGGGCTGTGTAGGAGGAAGCCTGAAGAAATACCCTGGGAAAGGACTGGAACAGGAAACCACATACCCAAAGGTGGTAGGGGAGAGATCAACCTCTTTGAACCAAAAACAATTCATATTGTATATGTAATCTTGGGAGAAATGGGAGACACGATTATTTCTGCACATTTTACATCATTTGGTCATTTTAAACAGATCATTTATGAGAGAGAACTTAAATATGTGCTGTAATCATTGTTAAGATAGTCTCTGTGTCTCCTGAAAATTTCGGGGTATTGTAGTTGTTGAGCTATTGAAGGTTGCTATTTATGTATAACAAACATCACACAACCCTAAAGATATACAGATCCCAGGAAATGGAGTAAGTTACACCCTTCAAAATAGTGACTGAGCAGAAACGAATTAGTTAACCTTTCCATAGAATCATCAAGAGTCATGTATCAATACTGCTTTTAAAGACAAATAATATTACTTTTTATTAATTATTAATTTTCTTGACTGAAAATGGACAATTTAATACTGTTTAATTCTACACATTAACAGCTGGGCGAATGTTGTGGAACTGGGCTTTAGTTGGGACTCAGCACACCCATTTATTGTGGAAGGCTGAGGCTACTTATGAAAAGCTTGACAGGGCTTCAAATTGAGAGGCCTCATCCTTTTAGAGCCATGTTTCCAAAGGCTGAAAATGTTCTGCTCCTGGAAGTTTACTCAAAGAAAATGAGCACTTAACAGTATTGGATCTTTACTCTCATTTCATCTCATTAATGTATTATTTTAATGAGGCTTAAATGTTGATTAGCTATAATGACTGATAATGATCATATGCACTAAATTTAGGCAGATGGTAAGGGATTTATTCTAAAAAATAGCTCCTGTAATAAATCTCAGGAGAAGCTTGTGAGAAGAAGTCAGAGCCTTCTGCATTCACCATGATAATGAATTAACCGTGACCTGAAGAGGCAACATGATGTTTGTGGCATATGATTTGGCTCACGAAGAGGGTTGAGAGAACAGGTGCTTAGAGCACTTAAAAATTTGAATGCAAAATATTTTTAGAAGTGTAGACATGCTGAAGGAGATGGAGGTTTTCAGACCAGAACAAAGAATTCTTAGATTTCCATTATGTATTTGTTTTAGAGCTCCAAGTATCTTCCTAGATGTATTAGTCCAACCCGATCCAGTGAAGTTTCTAATTCATCCAAAATCGAATGGAGCGTATTGAAACTAAATACAAATTCTATGTTTTCATTTTCCTCATGCATGGTTGTCTAGGGTCATTTTCTTGGGCAAATTTCTTGGATATTTAATTCAGCAAGTTTCATTTTATTCAGTTTTATGTATTGAGTGTTTATGTGAATACACAGTAGTAAGTACTGAACCATGATCCATGTTAAGAAAATTTTTTCCTTTGCCACTTTTGGTATTATAGAAATTGAAGTGGAAAACAAAATGAATTATTAACTGTCCAGCAGAGAATCCATATCAATATCTTTGAATCTGAAGTAGGCAACAGATATGATTACTTCACAATTCCTGTGTGGTCAGTTTACAATTGTAACAACACAGATTTCCATGGTTTAACCCATTAATACCCATTTATTCCATAGTTCATTAAGGTATTTGGTGGGTAGTTTTCCTCATGGTGTCTTAGGCCCAGTTATCTTCCATATACTGGCTTTGTTAATGTGCAAGGGGTTTAGCATCTTCCACTGGATTAAATGTTGATTACACACAATGGCAGCTAATGAACTAGACAGTCACCTAAAATGGTTTTAAGAAACATAGGCTGTAGTTAGCATACTTCACTTCCTTCCATATTACATTGGCTGGAATTTGTTTTCATTAACTACAAAGCAGGATGGGAAATACAGCCCTTTTTATGATCAGGGAAACATTAGATGGATTTTTTTTGTCTCTGCCATAATCCCTTTGTCCACTGAAAACAATTAATTTTAGTTCCCAAGTTTCCCATGTTTCTGTGACAAGAGAGTATTATGTTAATAATCCATTACTACTCAAGATATCATGAACAGTTCACCTAGGAGTGGGGATCTTCTCCTTGACAGGAAAGGACATCTATTCATTTTGGGAGAGACATGGATGTGTGTGTGTGTGCGTGCATGCGTGTGTGTGTGTGTGTGTGTGTGAGAAGGAAGAGTAGTGGCTCAGAATTCACAGGCTTTTAGCTCTAATTTCAGCTATACCACTTTCTAGCTGTATGATTTAGTGAGATCACATTGCCCAAAGTGATGGCTTGGTAATTTTTTAACTTTTAATGGGCTTTGTGATTAGAATAGGATTAGGATCACAGGAAAATTGAGAGGAAGGTACAATGAATTCTGATATATCTTCCAGCATGCCTCTCCACCCCCAACCCCACACACAGCCTCTTCCACTATCAGCATCTCCCAGTAGCGTGGGACATTTGTTGTAACAGGATAACCCCACACTGACATATCATAATCACTTAAGTCCATAGCTTACACTAGGGTTCACTCTTGGTGTTGGACATTCTATGGGTTTTGATTAAAAAAATCTTCCGGAGATATTACCCTTCCTGTCCCTTTTACTCTCTGTGATATCACACTATTTATTTTCTTTAAAGAAGTTATAAATGCATGAAAATGGTCTACTATAATGCAAGGTCTACAATAGGGAGCCTGTCTGACTCAATGATAGATATGTGGACACTAAGTATTTTTAAGTGACTTTATTAAAGGAATAGAACACACAAAGCCAGAAGTATACATTATTGAAAAGATTCATTTAACCTTGGACAAATTTTGTCCCCTCTCTGGATATTCTTAGTTTCTAGGACACATTGGAGTCCATTCAAATATAAGGTGGCTTTTTTCTGCTCTCTGTAGGTTCTCAGAGATCATCTTGAAAAAGCAAAGTTTTTTCTTGTAGGGTCCATTTAATAATGATGGGCATAGTAGAAGCCTACTAAAGAGCCCTTCAGTAAGTCTCTTATTAGTTGTATGATTTGAGTTTTACTCAAGCTTCACCTGAGCAGTGGACAAATCAAGAACTTTTGCTAGAAGGGAGGCAAGTGTAACTAGATGGTATTGTGTCCATACCCTCTGTTGCTTTGATTTTGTCAATTAGGGTTCACAGTTATTCTTTGGAAGCTATGCCCACAGGTGTTGTATTTGTGTTATTTATTAGATAATTTATAATAGAATACAGCTTCCCTCTAAATAGACTAATTTGAAGCAGCTTAGCTTCAGAAAATTCTATAGAGTGTTTTTGTTCTGTTTGTTTTTAATGGCATACCTTGTTGTAAAGAACAGCATGATTCAGGCTTTTCAAAGAACAAAGCAGTGTAAAAATTTTGAAAATAAGTGTGCACCAGGGAAAAATATACATAATTTTCTTCTTTTGAAATTTTAAAATTTGGAGAATAGGGCATTGGAATGAATGCTCAATACGATTTAATTGGAAAAGCTTTTATCCTTATTGTAAACTGAATCTGAGGCTCCGGTTTCTGAACTTGAATCCTATGTGTGCACATCTAAATATATGGAAGTTCCTTCTGTTTTCACAGAGATGATAGCTAACATTTACCAACAGCTTTACTAACATAATCTTGTATAATTACTTAGGTTTGCAAATTAGTTGATATTGGATCTATTACCTAGCTAAATAGACTGGAAAATATTGTGTAGTTTGTCCAAGATTGTATAACTATTGGATGACAGACCTAGTGCTCAAACACAGGTCCATCCAACATCAGAGCATGTGGTTTTTCCATCCTAGCACTGTCTCTACATTTCTTGTACATTATCTCATGACAGGCGAGATTAATTTATGTCCTTTGTTTTACACTTGTGGCTCCCGGGGCTCAGAGATTAGGTAAAAACTTTAAGGTCACATTTAAGCAAAGTGATTTAGTGTTGATTAAAACTGATGCCTTTTGGTTCCACATTTCAAGATATTTCAATGTAGGTTTGCTCCAGATCACAGTCAAAAGGCTTTCTTTTTGAAAGGCATTCAAAAGAATTGCTTATTCTGTTTATACACAGGAATATCAGAATAAAATAATTATTTTAGTTAATAGAATTTTATAGTATTTTTGTTCATATTATTCTAAGATAGTTCTTTCAAGTATTTTTCTATAAATAGTATTAAAAATGTGTTGTACATTAAACAAACGTATTTTTAGGCCTTTCATCTTCTGTCTCAGTAGCTGTGGAATGAGGCCCATAAATGTGCATGTTTTATAAGCATGTGCTTCTGAAATAAGATGTCTGCTGATTGAACTTTGGGAAGCACTGTTATTTTAATGCTCACTGGTCTGCCACATGTATTGATTTCATTCCATAATTTTCATTCACCTGAATATCTCACTTAATTGGTCAAATATATTAAAGTTCTGCACAGTCATTGTGGACAATTGATAAAGTATTTTCTTTACACCTATAGATAATGTTACAATGTACAGCAAATCCTGATTTATTTTCCACTGTTGAGAAATTACCTTAGTGACATCCTAAGGAATGGGATTGTAAGAGCAAAGCCTTACTAATTATGTTCAGTGTTGATAACTTAAGTCACTTCTTTATTTTTTTGGTTTCTCAGGAAGCTTATTTCAAATTCATTCCAGATATATTCTACTGTCTGGTCAATGGCATCATGTTTATACAACTGAGCTCCTTATAGATTTAATTTTTATGCCTGTCCTTCTACACAGACAGTTGTTGACAATAGGGCTGTTGGACCCTAAAATGCTTACTTAATCCAAAAACTAAATCAAGAAATAAATTTCTAAGGACTAGAGATTATGTGTCTTTTAAATTTTTAATTAAATATATGGAGGCAATATTGGTTAATAATATTATATAAGTTCCAAATATATAATTCTAGAATGCATCATATATATATTACATTGTGTGTGCACCACTCAATGTCTAGTCTCTTTAGAAACCGTCTTTTGTATTTTCTTGACTGAAAACTCTGATTTTTTGGGGGGGATGTTTGTATTTTAATTCTGATATTAAAGCAATTAGTAAAATAAATGGACACATTACAATAGTCTTCAAATTGAATATTGCTCATAATTAGGATATCAAAAATTCTACTACTTGCTCTGTCATGTTTTTATCTAGTGGATATTTATTTAACAGTCACAAGGTTAGGTACTAGACTAGACAAACAAGACAGAATGATTCCTTCTTTCATAACATAAATAAAAATGATTGACACTACACAAATAATTATAAGGTATGAAGAGAGCATATGGTATTACACCATCACTGGCATGATTTGCACTTCACAATATGGGTTAGAAGAACATCATTTCAGGTGAAGTCATGGGTGAGCTGATGCCTGAAGAACTGGGATAAATTAAGAAGATAGTGTGAAGGTACAGTGGCATGGAGAACAACCTCTCAAGGATCTAAGAGTAGAATGGTTCTGCTCTATCTGAAGAAATGAAAATATTTCTATTTAATTGAAGGTCCTTGACTGAGTAGAAAAAAGAACATGGAACAGAATCATAAAGTCTGATCAAGAAAGGCCATGTTAAGGGCTTTGAATCTCATCTGAAGGACAAGAGGCAGAGATTTTTTACATAGAAGTGTCAATATGTGCAGATTCACATTTTTGGGAAATCATTTTTTACTCTTCTCTGGAGACAAGATCTGAGCAGGTCAGCAGTAGAGTAGGAGAACAATACCAGTCTATGGTCGTCGCTCAGGTGAGGGTTGGTACACCCTGACCTTGGATGTTACCAAAGAGGCTAGATAGAGGGAGGAGTGGGAAATTTGGACTTATTTGGGAGGTGAAATCTGCAGGCTTTGATGTTTGAATAAACGTCAGAGTTGAGGAAAGTGGAAATGCAAATAATATGTTAGGCTTTCAGTTCTTTAAAGGTAGGTATTAATTTGTGTTTCTTCTTTCTACTTTAGAAAAACAAGAAAAGTTAAGCAACTCTTACTTTCCCTCTTTCTTTCACCTCTGAGGGAAAGTTGAACTTTAAATCTTATAGATAATTTTACAATATCTTCTTTTGAAAAGAATAGCAGTATCAGGGGAGGAGTTCTGAAACTTGGATAATAGGATAGCCTAATCTTCCTGAGGAGGAAAATAGTTCCAGTCAAGGGGTAAGAGAATTGGTGTTAGATGGATGAGAGCATTATTTGATCAGTTCCTGTCCCACAGGAACTTAGAGAGAGTGGACTATGGATAATTTGGTTGTCTCTCTGAAATGCATGGAGGATGAATTTGGCACTGAGCAATAAACAGATGCCATTGAAATAGAAAATGAAACTTTCACAAGTGATTTTGATACATTCTGGACCTTTTATTTTTTTCAATCAGGCATCATGTAAGCCTCTTGATTCCTCTGAGATTCTAGGGTGAGGGAAGAATCCAAAACAATAAAAGTGACTAAACATTTTATCACTTAAACTTTTCTATATCCATGTTTTCAGAGTACTTAAGAAGTATGGGTTTGAGGGTTATCAAATTTTTTTGAAGTCCAGATATAAAAGCCATTAATGCCCACTAAGTACCAGCACAAAGCTGTGTGCAATGATTCAACTCTACTAGCTCCATTGTTATCTGCATTTGGCAAATGAGCCACGTGAGGCTTAAAAGTGTTAAACTTGTGTATGGCAACATGCTGGTAGTGGGAGAATAAATTTAACTCCTAGCCACAACATGATGGCTCCTGAAATGGTACTCAAAAGCCAGTAAATAATCAAATACCACCTGACCCAGGGAGGAAACCTTCAAATACAAATGGCTCTCTTTTAACTTTGATTCTGTGGAGCATCGTTCCAAACTACCAGTTTAACAGCTATAGCTCTATTGTAATTAGCCATACAGGCATCTATAGGAGCCTGCCTCCTATTTTTAAGCCTGAACTTTATCTCTTGTGATATTAAACACAGTTTTCAGGTTAAAGGTAATTCAGTTTCTCTTACCAATAGGCTTACTTTTATTTTTCAGTAAATGTTGTGTTTTATTTTCTCCTTTTGCATTGAAGAACGTGTTTTCTCCAACATGCAAAAGTCAAACATATCATCTTGCCTTTTGCTGTGTTCATTGCTTTTATGTTCCCTTTGCATAGACTGTAAGGAGTGTGGGTTTCTACCACTTGGACCAGGGTATGCATGATCCCAGGAAAATATTTTCCAGAATTCATGGTTCCATGTGATAGTAATTTATATAATAAATGCATAGAAATGAGGTTGTCATATTTGTTTATTGTTCAATCAATGTATTTGAAGATTTTCCAGTGTTTAGCGCCATCTCTTCTGTTCAGGTCGAGGAACCATCTCTTTGTGTTCTTTATAGTCAAATGTGCCATCCCTGGCTAATTTCATATCTCCTACCATGAGAAAAAGGTAGTGATGATGTTACCCAAAATTCCATGGCTCTTCAGGACCCATCTGCTTAAAATAACATAGATCTACTTGGTTACTCAGTTTCTTCATTACATTTATTTAATGCAGTTTACATCATTGTGCACAATCATTATTCACAATACCACCTGTGAGTACTGGCTTGGAATGACTCTCAGAAATTGCTACTGTTGATGATAATTGCAGGTATGATTTTTACCCAGAGTGTGCAGTACATATAAATAATTAATTTTCTAATCATGTAAAACTTATTAAGTATTTTATAGTATAAATATAGGGAAACTCTTGCAATTGTATTTTCTCTTGAACTCTGAATTTACTGGGTTCCTATATACAATATGGTCTCTCTCTTTTAATGTTAACCATATCCCTGCCTCCCACACTAGTGGGGAGGGTAGGCAGGAGTCTGGCGGAAGAGTAAGAAAAGTTGGCCTCATTGAACAAGGAATGTCTATCCCTCATTGACAAAGCATAAGATCAACCTGGGAGAGCACTCCTCACAAAATCAACTAGAAGCAATAGGAGCACTGATTCGAAGAGTCAATTTGCTTTGTAGAGAAGATATGTGGAGCCACCCCCAGAACAGTGATGTACATGTGGCCCAGAGCCTATAGAGGCAGTGAGGTGACAACCACCCTAGATGCCTGCGGCAGAGAGTACACAGGGTAAAGGAATCCTGCCCACCATTTCTGTCAACTTTGTTGACTGTAGACCAGAGGCAATACTGTAGTGCGAAACAAGACTGATAAAAGAGAACTCTTGACAACACACAGGTGTCAATCAAGTTCAAGGCCGAGGGTGGGCCACTGGATGGGGCCCAGGAGTTTGCATATTGAATAAATGGGTGCTTCTGAAATAGGAAGTCTTTAGACCACACTTTAGGAAATGCCGTTCTTTTTTATTAAATCATTTTTTACTGTTACTCTATTACAGTTGTCCCAATTTTCCCCCTTTGCCCTCCTCTACCCAACCCACTCCCCCTATCTCCAAAGTCAGTTCCCACACAGTTAATCCATGTGCATGGATCATTCATACATGTTCTTTGTCTACCTCTTCCTCTTCTTTCCACCATTATCTCCCACCCTCCTTCCCTCTGGTCACTTTCAGTCTGTTCTGTTTCCATGGCTATGGTTCTATTTTGTTTGTTTGTTTATTTTGCTCATTAGAGTCCTCTAATAGGGAGATCATATGGTATTTGTCTTTCAACAACTGGTTTATTTCACTTAGTATAATATTCTCCAGGTCCATCCATGCTGTTGCAAAAGGTAGGAGGTCCAAAAAAACTGCAGTACATTTATACAATGGAATACTACACGGCAGAAAGAAAGAAGGAGCTCCTCCTACCTTTTGTGATGGCATGAATACTTTTCTTTTAGTGTTTATTGTATTATAGTTTATGATTTCCTTTCCATAATTTCCATTCTCCTAAATTTCTCACTGAATCAGTCAATTCATATTAAAAGTCCTGCACAATCATGGCAAAAATGAAATTGATAAAATGTTTCTCCTTACATTCATAGAAAATGTTACAGTGAACAGGAAATCTGGCTGTAGTTTACAGTCTTGAATAATTTCATTTGCCTATATCCCAAGAATGGGGATTACTGGATTAGAAAGCTTAGGCATTTTGTTGACTCTCTCTATTAGTTTTTGACTTCTAAGAAATGGCTGACTCTGCACTTAAAGGTGGGCATGGAAGATGATCAGGAAACCTGGGACCATGTTGGTCCCAGGCTCAGAATATTCCACCCTGAGGGCACTGCCAGCCTCACCAAGTCCCAAGTACCAAAGTAAAACCCAGAAAATTTCAAGGAAGGCTCTCCTCAGTGGGGTCCCTTAAGAGGCATAAGAAAGAGAGTATTGTCCTAGTTATAAAATTTTATTTTGGGCCTTAAAAGAACTCAGTTTATGAAATTAGGTAAATTGCCTTACCTCTCTGATCCATAGCTTTCTTAAATACAGGTAAGGAAGAAAAATATGTTGAAAGTGTAAAATGAAATATTATATGTAAAACATTCTGCATCTGTAATATTTTATGTATTCAAATGTTTATTATTTTCTTTCTAAAGAGTCAAATTCTATTTTACTTTTTGAAAGTTTTTCTAGGTTTTATGATAGAGGAAAGACTACCTCAAGCAAAATTTTGAAGGTAAATTTTTGTGCCTCAGGTTTCCTCTATTTTATTCCTTTTTCTCATTGGTTCACTGAGCCTTATGTCTCTCTCTATTCTTTTCAAATCATGATCCTTAGGATGATTCTGAATAAGTTATTTACATATTAGTAGGAAGATGTGTCATGATATTTCCGCTAAGCAATTTACATATTACAATTAATGATTATTTATTGAGTACCTCTTTACCAGATATTATGGTAGATACTAGATACAAATTGACAAAATGGCCAGATTCATATTGTGTGTGACCTGTTGCATCACACAGGATCCTGTTCTCAAAAGGGTGCAATGCTTGGTTCAATGCTCTGCTGTCTTCATTTTGAAATTTTTAATAACTTTTGAATAAAGAACACACATTTTCATTTTGCACTGGGCACCACAAATTATGTAGCTTGTCCCAAGTGTTGAACCTAAATATACATTTTCTGCCCTCTGTAAGCATATAAGATACACATTCATTTAAAATAATAAACTGACAAGCAATAGATAATATATAAAATTTTAGTCTTGGCTGGTGTGACTTATTTAGTTGGAGAGTCATCCTGTAAAGCAAAAAAGACTGTGGGTTTTATCCCCAGTGAGGGCACATATCTAGGTTGCTGGTTTGATCCCTGGTTAGGGTGGGTATAGGAGGTAACACATCAATGTTTCTCTCTTTCTCTATGTCTCCTTAAAGTAGTCCATTTAGCATCTCTTGGAATGCTAGCTTGGCAGAGATGTACTTTTGAGCTTTTTTTTTTTTTTTTGGCTTGGTAAGCTTCTTACTTTGTCTTCTGTTTTAAACGAGAGCCTTGCTGAGTAGAGTAGTCTTGATTGCAGACATTTGCTTTTCATTACTTGGAATATTTTTTGCCACTCCCTTCAGGTTTATAGTGTTTCTGTTGAGAAATCAGATGATAGCCTTATTGGAACTCCCTTGCATGTTACTAGCTGTTTCTCCCTTGTTGCCTTTAAGATTCTCTCTTTGTCTTCAAATTTTGCCATTTTAATTATTATGTGTCTTAGAGTGGGCCTCTTTGGGTTCATCTGATTGTACCTCCTGAAGGTTTGTGACATTTTTCCTCATCAAGTTAGGGAAGTTTTCTGTCATTATTTTTTTCCAAATAGTTTTTCCATTCTTTGTTATTTTTATTTTCCTTCTGGTATCCCAATGGTCCAAATATTGTTATATTCCACGTTGTCCTGCAGCTACCTTAAACTGTCTTTGTTCTTTTGACTCTTGTTTCATTTTGTTGCTCTGACTGTTTTTTTTTTCTGTCTTATCTCCCAACTCACTGATTCAATCCTCTGCTCCATCTAGTCTGATTTTAATTCCTTTTAGTATGTCCATTTTAGATATTGTATTATTCATTTCTTCTTGGTTTTTATTCATTCTTCCTATGTCCTTTTTTTACGCTGATGTAGTTCTCACTAAGTTCCTGTAGCTCCCATAAAATTTCTTGTAGTTCTCATTGAGTTCTTTCAGTATCCTTACAACCATTGCTTTGAACTCTATGTCTGATAGATTTCTTGCCTGAACTTCATTTAGCACTCTTTCTGGGGATATCTTCTTTCCTTTCAATTGAGGATTATTTCTTTGTCTCTCCATTTTAGATGAGTCTTTTTGTTTGTTTCTACATACTAAATTGTTTTTCTTTGACTTCCTGACCTTATGGGGTGAGCTTCTATGGTAGGATACCTGTGGGATTCAGTGGTGCAATCTCCTTGATCCCCTGAATTAATCTAGTGAGCTCTTTATGCAGTTTATGTGGGGTTTCTTGTTGTGATTCAGTTTTGGATGTTGTTGGTGCATTAGTTGGTGGGTTTCCCACTGTGGCTGGATGGCTGAGAGTCATGACCCCCACCACGTCTTGTATGCTGCTGTGCAAGTGCTGCTAGATCAAAGCCAACAACCCAGCAAACAAAACTCACACCAGCAAAAATACCCCCAATCACAGCCACAATATCAACAACAAATGAGCAAATATTAATAAAGATAAAAAGGGAATAAGAATATTAGACAAAGGAAAATAATATGAGGTGACTAGTGGAATAAAAATCACTTTGAGAGGGTAGAAGGAGAAGAAATAATAAGAGTAGAGGATAGAAACAAGGTGAAGAAATGGAGAAAGTAAAATTTACAATGTAAATACAAAAAGGAGGGTATAGGACAAAATAAAGTGAGGAAAAAAAAAGAAAACTATATATGAGGTTTGAAGTTTAAAATAATGTGAAAATAGGAATCAAATTAAAGAAAAACAACCACTACAGCAATATCCACAACAAATGAAGAAAGATGAATGAAGGTGGAAAGATAAGAATATTATAAGAAAGGAAAAAGTATGAAAAGAAAAACATTATGTTATGTCTTCAGGAAAAAATGACTTTGAGAGCATAGAGGGAGGAGAAATAATAAACACAAGGATTAGGATGCAGGCTAAGAAAGGAACAAAATAAAATTTAAAATGGAAATAAGAAAGGGTAGGAAGAAGGTGAAATGGAGTAGGATAGGGAAATAGTAAAATATAAGATTTGAAATAAAACTAAAATTAAAAATGTAGTGAAATAATAGGGACAAATTGAATAAAAAGAAAAAAATGTTAAAAATTTATGTAGGGGGAAATAGTGTAAATAATGAAAAAGCACAAAGTGGAATTCAGCTCAGCAGAGTCTTTTGTTTGCCTACTGTCTTCTCCTCCTGGATCTGTCTCTGATGAAGTCAGATGGTGTCCCAGTCTAGCTTTAGAGAGCCCGTTTGAGGCTAGAGTGATCCACAGTCCGTGGCTGTCTCCATCAGGTTTAGCTGGTCCTCACTGGTCTGCCCTGATGGCTTTTCATCAGCACAAGGCCCAGGAGCAGTTCATCTGATGTCCCACAGCACCACATGTACCACCTCTACCTGCCTCCAAAGGGGGCTTCTGGTGAAATTGGGAGGGTGGGATTCCTGGTTCTCCCCTGTGAGGCACTGTTTAGTCTTCAGGGAAGATGGTGAATATGTTCCCCCACCCCTATGCCACACATCTGATTGTGGGACCTCTTGGCCTCTATTACCAAGGGATTCATTTCTATAATAAGTATGTTACTTATTATACATTCTCCTCAATGTTTCCTTTATACATAGGATGGAACATATATCCTATTTGCTCTATTTCTATGAAGAACCCTGACTAATGAAAGTTTAGATGATGGCACATTATCAGGAGAATGTTTAAGAATACCCCCTCCACTTAGAAATTGAATAAATGTAGAAGTAACATACTCACACAAAACAGCCTCAGTTAATAATTGATGGCAGCAAAGGATTAGTTTTAGTTAATGTATGTAATAGCAAACTCATATTTTGGGATAGTGCATAAACCTATATAAATTTATTAGCAGTTAACATACTTGTACTTGCCCATAACCACTGTTTGACTTTGAAAAAGTTATTTACTCCCTGCCCCTAAACTTCAGATTGCTCAAGTTAAAAATGAGTATAGAATTATCCTCTTGGACTCTTTGACATTAATAATCTTACCACCTGTCTGATGCTCATTTTCACAGGCCTAATAACCATTTTGTATTTCTTATCACTTGGCTCAACAAGCCTTGTCAGTCCATGAATCTTTCTTCCTGTACCTAATTTAAATGCTGCTCCTGTTTGCCTTTGGAGAATTCTGAGTTTTCTTCTCCTGGAGAATATTTTCTCATTGTTTTGAAATGACCTGTTTACTTGTCTGTCTCCCTCCAGAGACTATGATTTCTTGAGAGCTAGGAGACTTCATCTCTGGATCCAGCACAGTGCCTTTGACAGTGTCCAGGGCAGTGTTTAATCAACTATTGCTGAATAATTGCTTCAATGAATGAGTTAGTTACACATAGAGGAGTTATGAAGATCTTTATCAGATAGTATATATAAAAGTACCCCGAACAGTGGCTCAGGGAATGTGATATAAATGGGAGTTGATATAGAATGTGAACGTTTTTCTTAAGTTCTTTATGTCTTTGATTCTGATTGAGTAGATTCATTATATGTCTAAAGAAATATAGTCATGCACCAATCCATGAAGCCAATGTCTGGGAGAAAAACTTTTATAAGAAAGAGACATGATTTGAAGACCTTAATCCTTTGTGAACTTCATTGATTCCATCCCTATTCTGAGACTCATAAACATATCCATCAGAAAACATGCATAGGAGAATCCTTCTACAAGTCTCTTTGGGAATGGGTAAAATTCTTTGCTGTTTCACTGATGCTATACTGAAGAAATTACTAAAGTAACGAAGAATGCTTCTAATTGGACTCAGACCTATTATTTATATTAATATTCAATTACTTGTTTTATGAATAGAAGGTAAGGCATCATGTTTTAGATAACTCAAGTGTTCTCTTCCTAACTACATCACTAACCTGTTCTATGATCATAAGCAAGCTGCTTCTCCTCTTTGGTTTCATAAGGTACTGTTATGCACATCAGGAAATTTTTATTCTCTTTCTTTTATTTTTATTCTAGCAGAGAAACTGAGAAGTGGAAAAAGTATTTAAGTGTTCACTTTAGTGCACTATTCTATTTCAACAATAAAACATATCTTAATTAAAGGGAAATAAAATGTACTGCTGTCTAGACAATTTTAAAAGATTTATATATATACCGTTTATGAAAGCATGGATGGAACTGGAAAGCATTATGCTAAGCAAAATAAGCCAGGCGGTGAAAGATAAATACCATATAATCTCACCTATAAGTGGAACCTAATCAACAAAACAAATGAGCAAAATAGAACCAGAGACATGGAAATAAGGAACAAACTGACAGTTACCAGAGAGGAGGGGGGAGAGGAATAATGGGGGAAAGAAGGGGAAGAGTCTAGTCAAGGAACATGTATAAAGGACCCATGGCAATGGACAACATGGTGGGGAGTGACTGAGGGACTGGGAGTGGGCAAGGCAGGAGAGAACATCAGGGGAAAAATTGAGACAATTGTAGTTGAGCGAGAATAGAATAGAATAGAATAGAATAGAATAGAATAGAATAGAATAGAATAGAATAGAATAGAATAGAATGTACCGGGGAAAATAATTATATATTTCACATAAATTTTTATCTCACACTTAAAAATTTTCAACACTCTTTCATTACCATTAATGACCTAGTAATAATATTAACTTTTTTTATTGATGAAAGAATCAATGAATAAATATCACATCAGAATTACTAAATTTTAGAAAGTTGTGTTGCTCTGCAATCTTCTCTCTGGCAAGGTGACTGGACCCTTATTCTGTCTTATTTAATATAAAGGCATCATTGTGTAAAAAAAAAAAAAATCAAGTCTACATGGAGAGAAGCATCAGGACTTGATATAAAACCAAATAGGCTGAACACCATGTTGAAAGACCAGGCCAGAAAATTGTCAAATATTGATAGTACAATTCTATGTCATGTCTCCTTGTTTGCCAATACCTGAAGCCACAAAACCCAATGAAAGCTCTGCCACAGACTCCCATTCCAGTGTAAAATGCCTAAGAAGGCAACATCCTAGGCAGTCAGTGTCTCATACTTCACTTCTGTTTGCCTGGGAGAGAAAAATAAGAATTAACCTTTCTACCTGCAAGTTTCTGAGTCGTTCCTTGACTTTTCCTCTTGGGTTAGTGGCTGCAATGGGAGCTCCATGTCACATATGGAAGCATTGTCTTTACATGCAGGTGTTTCATCGCAGCTGTGGGTCCTCTAAGTGCCACGACTGAAAACGTGGCTACTGGAAGGCTACTAGTTGGCATCCTGCAAGATAGTTGAAATGGTTGGGGCATCATCTCTGAAATGCGTCTGTTTCTCTTACTTGGCGCCTCGTCCAGTGTTATTCCTGGACTGCTGGCAAGTGGCAGTGCCCAGGCTTCAGTCTCTCCAGAGGCCCATGAAGTTGGGAGGGGTGATAAGTGACTAGTAGAAAGTGGAAATACTCTCCCTTGTCTCAGAAGCTGAGATGAGTGACGGGCCCTCTGAGAAGTAATCCCAGCTGTGCATATTTGAGTCAATGATTTATAGTTTTAGAATTTCGGTGCTTTTTTTCTTCATTTTTTAGTAAGGTGTAATTTGTTTACAGAAACATTTATCTTCTTTATTATAGAATTCCCTAAGTTTTGAAAAGTTGTATCCGATTGTGTAACCCCCACCACAATAAGGATGTAGAAGCGCTCTGTAAATCCACCAGTCTCCCCACTGCCCCTTTGCAGCTGGAGTCTTCCTCCACCCAGGCTCTGGCAACCATGGATCTATTTCCCTCACCCCATATGGTAATGACTTTGAAAAAATGTGAAAATGGAAGCATACAGAATGCTGCATTTTGGGTCTGGCTCCTCTTGCATAATTATTTGAGATTCATCTATGTTGTCGCCTGTGTCAATAATTTATTCATTTTCATTACAGAATAGTATCCTATTATGTTTTCACCACAGTTTGTTTATCCATTCCCCACTTCAGTGAGACTTGAGAAGTTTCCAGTTTGGCAATTAAAAGTAAAGTGGTTTCAACATTCACATACAGGTTATTGTGAGAACACAATTTTCATTTCGCTTGGGGAAATATCTAGGAGTGAAATAGCTGGGACATATGGTCAGTGCCTGTTTAATTTGATGAGAAACTGTCACATTGTCTTCCCAAGTGGTGGTGCCATCCTGCATTCCCCCCAGCACATGTGCACCATGTGCTCCAGGTCTAGATGCTTGCACACTCCCCTCCTTTACATATTGTCACTTTCTTTTAAAACTGTAGTTGGTCTGACATATGTTAGGTGGTATCTGATTGTGGTTTTATTTTGCAATTTTCTAATGATGAAGGATGTTCGGCATCTTTTCATGATCTTTAACTTTTTATTTTGAAGTCATTTAAGACTTAAATTATATTTGTAAACATAAATAATAGACATTTTGCAATTAACATTGTATCTCATGTACTTTATCACATTTTCTCACAATATACATATCACAAATATTTGTATTTGTACATATATATGATAATGTACATAATATCTTTTCTAAATGTCTTTTAGACATGCAACTTACATATAAGATATTTCTTTATCACTAAATTTTCCATACATATTTCTTAAACACAAGAACATTCTCTTACATAATCATAGTACAATTATCAAATCAGAATATTGAAAGTATTGCCATGATCTTATTCAAATTTTAGTGGTTTGTCAAATGTCTTCTATAGATGTGTGTATGGATGTACATTTCTCCCTTCATTTCAGATCTAATCTGGGATCGCACAGTGTACTTACTTGTTGTATAGTTTTAGTCTTCTTTAATGTGGAATAGTTTTTTTGAGTCTTTCTTTGCTTTTTATGATCTTAAAACTTTTGAAGAGTACAGGGAATTTACTTTGTAGACTGGCCCTTAGTTTGTGTTTTCCTGATGTTTCCTTGTGATTCACCCTTTCTTTTAAATTTCTGGCAAGAATACCACAGAAATGATATTTTATTTTTCTCATTGCATTATTATACCAGGTACATTGTGTTGATTTGTGTTATTTCTGATTATATTAATATTTGATCACTTATTTAATGTTGCATCTATTAAATTCTTCCATTGTAATTTTATATATTTTGTCTTTGAAAATAATGGATACTTATGAGGAGATGCTTTAAGACTATCCACATCCTGTTACTATTCAAACTCTAATTCAGTAGTGTCAGCATTCTGATGATTTGTGGTGGAATTTGTTCATGTTATGATGGTTGTTGAACGGTCACTTTCTAATTCCATCGTTCTTTTCTCATTTGACATTCCAACACAGAAAAAAAAGAGCTTTCATTTCTCTCTCATTTATCTATTTATTCATTTATTCACCTCAGTTTGTGTCCTTGCATTCTTAATTTTTTCCATAGATTACAATCTCAGATTTGGGGTGGTGAAACTGTCACAGATATGGCCAGTGGGAACTTCTTCAATATGGCTCCTGTTTCTTTTAGACACATCTCTATAATTTTTTGAAAATTTTACTTTTCACAAGATGGTCCAGAGTGATCTTGTACTTTTTCAGCCTCAGTTCAACAAGTAGCGATTTCTCTAATAGTCCTGTTTTTGTTTTTAATAATTTACATTTAATAACTATTTTAGATTAGAAATCATAATTTGTTACCTAGTAGGCTCATTGTTATTATATTATCCCTGCTCCCAGTTTTTCTCAATAGGCATAGGGTGTGTAAACACACTCACACACATTTCTATGTATTTATCTATGTTTCTACTTACCTATCTACATGTTTGAAATATATCTATGCTGTTACTACTTTCAATTCCAATCCAACACCACATTTCTATTTGTCCCCTTTTCTTAGTGTGACATCTTTTCTCAGCACTGAGGAACCTACAACTATACTTACTACAAACTAATTACTCATTTTACTGAGTCCTGAATACATAGGATGTAGTATCAAAATTTCTTACGCATAACACTTAGAAAAAAATAACTCTGCTAATAAGAATTTACTATTTATAGTTCTTTTTTCCTTAAGTCTGCGGATATAATGTCAAAATACTGGGTCCTAAAAAGTAACTGTTTTCCTCTCCTTTCCTTTTCTCTTCTTTAACCCATTTTAATATGGTTATTTATTTCAAGTAAATTATATTCAGTTGTTTATGATTGTCTCCTATTTTAAGATTTCTGACAGCTTTTTTGATTTTTACTTATTTATTTGTTGTGTTATGTAAAATGTGAGCATGGTCCCAGAGTCAGACCTATTGAATGAGGTACACTCAGAGACATGCCACTGTCCTGCCCCATATTAATCATTGTTCTTGTCCTATTTCTAATGTACCTTCATAAATAACGAACATCATTAGTTTATGGTCTATCCTTTCTGTGTTCCTCTTTTCAAGAATTAGCAGGTACGTGAGGGTATATGTCTTTTCCAAAGACATATAAGACATATAATTGTGTAGAACTAATACAACATTTTATTCATGTGTGAAATTCACTGTGATTTATGTACATTGTCCCTGAGATATTGAAAGCTCCTATCGAAAGCTCCTTTTCAACATAGAATTAATACATAACATCAGCAAAACTAACTATATAATATATGATATATATCATCTAAATTATATATATGAATATAAATCATATATATGGATATGTATACATGTATATATGGCTGGGTCATGACTATTCTTGGTTATCCATATGCTTTCCCTCATTTATTGTGTTATTTCTGTAACACTTTTTAAATCTTTGTTTGCTTTTACTTCCCATGTGATTGACATTAGAATTTTTATATATATTAATTATATATATTAATTGCAGAGTGTCCCCTAGACTCACTGACTCACTGGAATTTTTTAACATTCTTTTAAAGTTTAGGAGATATGTATCTTAATTACAGAGACAGGTATTTCTATTGCACTTTCTTCTGTTCTCACTTGGAATTTTACTAAACTGGAAAATGCACGTAATTTAGGAAGTGCTACTCTTTGGAAATTATCCTGATGTCTGGCTGTGATTACCTTCTGCAAAGTGTCTACTACTTTGGGGTGGATTCAAATGAAGGGGGGAATGAACTGACAACTGTCAGAGCTTTAGGTTTTTTGACCAGAGTTTGTATCGTAAGAATGTTTTAAAGCTTATGTCAGCTTTTAAAATGAGTAAACTTAGGCTCAGAGAGGAAAGAAATTTGGAGGGGGGGATGCTTCTGTTTGTTTTCCAGTTTCCCTTAATTTCTCATTGTGTAAAGGACATGAAATGGTGGGGAAGAATAAGAAACAGGGAGAGGACAAACATTTTAGATTCCATCCTAGGTCATGTAGTCTTGTTTCCTAAAGAAAGAAGGAGCTTGAACAAAGTTGAAGTTGAGTATGATTACAAAGGTTTATGACTTCTGTTGCCTACAGAACTATGCAGTAGCTTGGCTAGCCTTATTCACATAGTCACCCGTCTGCACCTTTTTGACTCAATATCACACCAATCAGGATACCTCTGTTTTTGCATGGATTGTGTTGCATTTCAATTATGTGACTTCATTTCTATTTTCCATATTACTTGGTGAGCTCCTAGGTAGTCACAATCTTATTTGTATTTAATACCTTTTCAAAGTAAAAGTGTTTCAGGACCTCTGGAAAAGCTAAGGTGTGCAAGAACTACTGACGGGGTTTGTTGCAAAATGTTTCAGAAACCATTGGTTTTCTATTTATGATGCCATTTTTATGTTAGACAGGCTTGCTTTTTTGGTTAATTTCTATAAATACCGTGTGAAAACTGTTTACAGAGATTTTAGGAACTCTATACAAAGTCCACATGATGCTGAGTTTGCATCCTGGGATTGCTTGTTTGGGAACAATATCTTTATTCTCTCTGCAAATCCCATTCATCCAACATAACCATCAAAAGTGCTTTAGTTTTTAGATCGAAGGAGAGCTTGTTTTGCCCTCTGCAATGTGTGTGCATGTATGTGTGTGTGTTCTCAAACCGACCAAAGAAAGTGAATAATCACTCTTTGCCTCTGATCTTTTACCTGCTTTGCAAAACTTAGGAACAGCTTGATGGATCCACTCACCAACTACATGCCCTCATTAATTATGGTAATTTTGTAGATTATGAGATGCCCCATGATATCAAGTAATTTATTAGGAGAAAATTATGTGCACATCTTTTTGGTTAATTTGGAAATGAAGACCACATAACTCATGTGGAATTCTTTATTAGGATTCAGATAATGAAAAAGTAGGTAATAAGTAAGAAACAGGTTGATGCACCGAAAAGAGCCCCAGAGTGTGAATGAAAGGAATTATATATTTCATCCTCTGATTTCCTGCTTACCTGCTGGGTAACCTTAGCCAAATGCTGTAACCTACCCTATATCAGACTTCTCGCCTCTAAAATGAATATTAAATTATTTACTTTTCCTTCTCCTCGGGGATAATGTAAATTTCAAAGGAAGTAATATCCATCCATTTATTCACTCACACATTCATTTGTTTCATTCATGTTTACTGAGCATCTACTAAGTTCTAGAATTACTAAAATTCATAAAAAATTTCAAGTGAAGGAGGAAAAAATCAAGCTGTACTAATAAAATAACAGTTTGGACAACTGGCATTCTTTTAATATAACAAGGAAATGCAAGTTGCCCCTCCTTCCCTAAGAAATAACATCATCATTCATTCAGTGCTAGAGGCTGGACGCTTGAGGGTCGTCTGACTCTCCTCCCTTACAACCACTCACACCATCTAATAAAGAAGTGCTGCTGATGATTCTTCCTTCACATTCTAAAAATGCGTGTATTCATTTCTATCTGATTTCTACACCACTGGTGCTTTCTTTTACCTGGTTTACCACAAAATCCTGTTCACTGACCTATCTACTTTCTGCCTTTTCCAACTGTCCCTTTCTTCTTGTGGAACATGGGTGATCTTTCTAGAAACAAATACACTTTTGTCACTTCTTTGCAAAAATCTCTTAAAGATTTCATTGTTGTTGTTGTTCTTGGACAAAATCTAAGTTTAGAAGGAATTAAAATCTTTTTCATATGTGTTTCCTATCTGCCGTCAAGGCAACCAGTATTTCCCCACCTAGTTTCATTGATCTATCCCCTAAACAGTATGTCAGCTCCCTGAGGGATCCTGTCTGTATTTGTTATTATTGCATAGCTAGCAAGTAGCCTGTTTTTGTTCCGTGGAAGGTACTTAGTAAATGTTTGCTGCATTTTGTGGTAGAACTGTTTCTAAGGGGTGCTGAATTACAGGGATCCCCTGGGGCTGTTGCCACCTTTTTTCTGTCTCTGCTCATGACTGGGATTCAATCTGTGGAAAGACTAAAATGGATCAGTAAGGTGTTATTTTAAATCACCTGATACTTTCAGGTTCATAATGTCTATATATTGATAACAAAGCAACAGGAAAACAGATATATTTTGTATGTTTTACCTATCTCACGTGGTAGTGGGGAGCTGGAGAAGATTAATTTATGAAAGTGAATTAAAATCCAAGTGTTGTAAAATGTTAAGACTTTGTTGCAATTATTATTAATTATTATGTATTATATACTTTACTCATATGATATATTTTGGAAAGATGACTAAACATGACACATAGAGTTTGTTCATTTAGTTATTGTTGCTGATTTCACACAATTTGTCAGTACTGTCTACTCATTCTGAAGACTGTGAGTTCCCTGATACTCCTCTAATATATGTAAATATATGTGTTGTCAGCCTAAACAAGGACATGATGAGTCAGGACATACAATAACTTTATTGATTCTTTTAAACTGTTTATGCGTATTTTACAAATTAATATCACCTACTAGCACTTGCTAAGTTAGCTTCCCTGCACCAATAAAGATAAAGTGAAGAAAATTGAGCAAAATGATTAAACTGTTGAAATATAGAAGAACAATATTACTAAACTGTAATTTTGCTGACATTAAATGAGCTGCAGCTTTTTCAATGTCAAGAACTTTCCAGCACCCTGAGTTTTAAATCATTCCAAATGTTTAACTATTCTTTCTGTTAAAAGGACAACACAAATAGGAGATGTTTAGTGTTCTCCTTCCCTTTTACTACCTCTTAAAATCAGTACCCCTTAGGGTCCTTTCCAGGTAGCTGGGGGCCAGCCTCCTTCAGCCTTACTGCACGAGACTGGCTCAGGGGCCTTTTCTGTGCTTCCACGTACCCTGTGTATTTCGTTACCATAAGACTTGCTGGATTTACTGAAATTACTCATTCAGTTGCCAATCTTTATCTCTAGAATGTGAGTTTCTTGAGAGTAGACAATGTATCTTTGTGTTTCAGTCTTGTTTATCCATGAATAAGACATTTGGGATGTTGCTTAATAAAAGGCGTTGTGAGATTTGAGGATGGAAAGTGACAAAAACATATTATCATTAGAGAGATGCTAGAAACTCAGAACAAAACACAACATGTTGTCTACTTCATGTCAATATTATTTGATGGGTAAATAATGCATAGGTCATTAAAATAGACTCAGTTCAGGGTTAATCATCTTTCCAAGTTGATGTTTATACTTTGAAGAAGATATTTACATTTTGTGGTATATCGCTTTTTCTGTCAAAGTATCAGTAGACAGAAGCATATTTCTTCTTTTTAGTATACACTGAGTCCCCATGTTATTACTGGATTTTTCTATAAACAGAATTAAAGAATGGAGCCAAAATTAGAAAATGGTTCAATACAGCAATTTAATACAGAAGGTAGGGTGACTCCTGCTGTGTACGCATGTGGGCTGTCTCACAGAACTAAACAGTAGCTTTTAAAGTGAGACATCTGGTTCCAAATTGTGTTCTTCCAACCACTAGTGGTCCAATAAGAAGCCAGTAAATTAGTCTCTCTGAGGAAATATTGATGATAGTTTTGGGGCCAGTTTGTAGACATGAATAAATAACAATAAAGAAAATAATATATAACATTTATTATGCTTTTATCATAGCCTGAGCAGTGTTCTTAAATACATGATTCAACTTAGTCTTCACAGCAGCCCCACAGATTTGATGTTATTTACATCTGAAATGTAAATAAACAGATTCAGAATGGTTTAGTGACTTAGTCAGATGCGAACAGTTTGCAAGTGGCAGAATTGGGGTGAGAGCTAAGGGCTGTGTGACTTCACAGGCAATAGGTCTGACCGGTGTCTCCTGTGGATAAACTATATTGTTGGCTCTCAATAAATTGTGACCAATGTTATTATACATTTGCAGCTTCTGAGGAAGAAATTGGCACCATCTGACTTTTGCACTAGCCATAAGCCACTATTTAATGACTTTTGAGTGAAAATCCACCATCTTATATGAACTATCATCATCAGTTGGTGAAATTTGTAGATGAAGAATGATATCATTACAAAAGTACTAGACTGAAATCAGAGGTTATAGGATTTTACATTGACTTTACCCAAAATACCTGGATCCTTGGCAAGTCAATTGACTCAAAGCCCAAAATCTCAAAGCAGAAAACACCTCGTATTGAGATTTTTAGTTCAGTGGTTTGGGACTCTCCATGTTTAAATGTTTTGAGGCACAAAATCATTTGCTCTTCATTTCAACCACATTTTGTATGCTAACACAGAAGCCATTTTTGTTTACAGCATTCAAAGATCTCATATCATCTCCCTGATTATTCAAGGTGGATGACCTTGAAATTGATCATGTCCAATGAGTTATTAAAAATTGAGCAATGATTGGTGACAGCAAGAGCAAATATAATTTGTACTCAAGATACCTAAATTATAAGTGCAACTGTGTTGACTCGACAGAATTCCCTAAGTCCTTGGGAGGATGATTAAAGGGTATAATTTAGGATAAGGGCAAGCCTGTAAAGTTAGAAGGCTTATGAGTTTGAGGGCTCTCAGAGACATTCTGGGGGACATTCTAGAAGTTTGCATTACTGTAATTAAGTAATTCAGAAACTCTGAAATCAGTTACAAAATCTAAGAAGAGCAGGACTTTCAAACAGGTTGCACCATGTCTTGGCATTTTTTATTGATTAAATTCAACTCCAGCAGCATGAATAAACATAGTGAGCACTAGCCCAAGAGAAAGGAGCTATAAGTTTAATTTTTGTGATCTACCAGTTAGTACATAATCTTGGGCAAGTGATTTCACTTTTCCAGATATTACAGTTCTTTTTGAAAAAATGAGAACACTGTTTGCGTAATCTTCAAGATCCCTTTTTTTTTTAGCAGCAAAATCTAGAATTCTATTAACTCTAGTAGGAATGCTGGAGAGGAACATCAACCTCTTGTGTTTTCAGAAAATAAACAGTTTATAATGTCTGGGATAGAATTGGGCACCAAGTTAAGTAGATCTCAATGAAGAAGACTTTAAAAAAAACTTAGGGATAACTTGCATATAAGTTGTTTAGCCGGAATACAAAGGGAAGATGGCAGCATGGTGGGAGGGAGCATATTCCACTTCCCCCTACACATGGGAGAAAAACCTAGCTGATCTATGGAGGAACAGAGCAAACAGCCAACAGCACCACAGCATACATGAAAATAGGAGATCAAAAACTGTAGTGGATATTGAAAAACCAGATGTTTTATTCCTTCTTCCTTTCTTTCCAATTTTATCCCTTCCTTCCTTCTTCTGCTTTTTTTTCTTTTTAAATACACACAAATGAGACAAAAAAACCCAGAATTGTGAAAAAACCAGGGTTGGAGCCAAAGAGGGAGCATCCCAACAGCTGAGACAGTGAGACAAATTTCACTTTGATATTACAGAGAACCTGCAAGTTATTGCACATGGGTATTATTATTTTGCCATTATTCTTACATATTTTATTTTACTAGTATTTTTCTATTCCTCTTCTTTCTGTATAGTCTGCTTTGCTTGGCTGGTTGTATTGCACCAATTTACAGGTTTCCCCTGTTCTCTCATTCATAGAGTATTGCTAATTTACTGTCCTTCACTTCACCTGTGTTCCATTCGCACACTACTGAAGGTCTGATACTCCCTATTCTTGGTATCTAGATCTCATAGATTCTGTCATATGATTGTTACTCTAATATTATTGTAAACAATAGCTGTTCTGTACTATTGTAAATACTACACAACACCCCTCCCAGATCCTAGCCCACTTCACGGTTTCCTGAACGCCATTACTACAGTGGTTAACTCTATTCTCTCACACATTACACCTATTTACTATTCTTTATTCTCACCTCACCTCAGAATCTGACCTCCCACAACCTCACTGCTTTCTACATCTAACTCACAACCCTTACCCTCCCAAAAAGAGACTTACCTTCTTTCCACCATTTCTAAAAGTGACTTGTTAGGTAGTATATCACAGTTAATACTACACATAGCTAAAGGATCTCCTATCTCTTCTTTACTGGCTACTGCTGTAAATATCATAGAATACTCTCTTGCTGTCTTAAACCATTTTGCCTTAACTCTCCAACTGATCACAAAAAAGAAGAGGTAGAAGCTGTGAACATTGGGATATCTGAAGGATACTGCACTACTGAATCTCACAGGTATTCTACCACAGAGGATCACACCATAAACCCAGGGAGTCAGAACAGATCAATTTAAGAAGCTGAAGCTAACAAGAAGAGTCTCACAAACAATGGGAGGACAAACAATCCCCAAATAAAGGTAAAGGAGTAATCCTCAGAAAGAATGCTAAATGAAATAGGGCAACTCAACTATCAGATATTGAGTTCAAAGCAATGGTTATCAGGAAGCTCCATGAGCTCACAGAGAATTACCAGAAACTACAGGGAAACTACAGTGAACTCGCTGCAAACTATATCAACATGAAAAAGGAAATAGAAACTATCAACAAGGGCCAAGAGGAAATGGAGAACACAATATCTGAACTGAAGAACACAGTAGAAGGAATCAGAAGCAGGATAGATGAAGCAGAAGATCA